>JARYHS010008074.1:12519505-12548074 GCA_031002005.1 Vandiemenella viatica | reverse complement strand
AGAGATTTTCCTCGACTTAGTGCACTTGATATTGGTCTATCGTTGAACCATGCGAAAATAAGTATGAGTAGATAAGTAACTGTAAACTGTTTGTTTTTCCTAACAATGTGGTTATGTTTATGTCAAATACAATTCTAAATCATGTTATTTTAGAGGATTTTTATATTTTGCTGTTATTAGTCTCTCGATTGGTTTGATGCAATCCTTCATCTCTTCCTGTCTTGCGCTACCGTCTTCATCTCAACGTACCCCTTGTAACCCACCTCCTCAACTATCTGCTTCATATATTCTAACGTCTATCTCACTCAACAATTTTTGTCTTTGACTGTTCCCACCGAGAGTGGTGGTGTAACGGCTAGCGTTCTGGCCTCGCATTCGGGAGGACGGCGGTTTGAATCCCCGTCCGGCATCTAGATTTGGGTTTTCCATGGTTTCCCAAATCACTCCAGGCCAATGCCGGGATGCTTCCTCCAAAAGGCCATGGCCAAATTCCTTCCCATTCATTCCCACCCATCCTTTCCCGTCTCTAAAGACCTCGCTGTTAGAGAGACGTTAAGCAGATAAAAAATAAAAAAGCTGTTCCCTCCGCTAAAAAATTAACCAATCCCGCATATCTCAAAATATGACACATTTTCCTGTCCCTTCTTTCACAAACTTCTTTTCTTATCCATCATTTCAAAACACGCTCATTTCGTACTTTATTTGTCCACTTAATTTTCAGCATGCTTCTATAGTACCATATTTCAAATACTTCATTTTTTTTGGTATCCCTAAAGCCCATGCTTCTGTATCATAAAGGCATGTGCTCCAAACATAGAGTTTTAAAAGTTCTAATACTAGATTTATATTGAAACTAATAGATTTCTCTTTTTCGTGATCACTCTTTTTGCTGGTGCTATTCTGCTTTTAAAATCATTCCTACTTCGGCCGTCAGTTGCAATTATATTTCCTAGGTAGCAGAATTCGTTTACTTCTTCTGTCACATCTGATCCTATTTTTGTATTTAATGTAGTGTTATGAATATCATTTCTTCTGCATTTCATCACTTTTGTCTTGCTTTGGTTTATATTTTGTCCAATATCTTCCTTTAGTATTTTTGTCATTCCATTCAATAACTTCTCAATATCCTAAGCCTGTTCTGATAACAGGGCAATGTTATCAGCAAAATGTAACATACTGATATTTTTCCTTGAACACTTATGCCAAATTTTTTGTTCACTACTTATTGCTTCCTATACATATAAGTTGAATGTTAATGGGGATAGACTACGACCTTGTGTCATACCCTTTTTGACTAATGCGTGTCTCTTATGCTTATCTAATTTTATTAAAACCACTTTATTCTTATATAGATTATAAAGTATTCTTCTATCTTGGTATTTTGGACCTGACTTCTTTAAAATTTTGAACATCTTGTACTTCGAACATTATCAAAATCTTTTTTAAAATCAACAAACTTCATAAACGTATCTTTGTTTTTCTTGATCCGCCTTTCATGTATTATTCTGAAGGTCAAAATCGCTTCTCTTGTAGCTTCATTTATAAATAACATAGGGAATAGTTTTTGTAATTTTTTTTTTTAAATGTCTAACCTTTACATCAATTATAGATGATGGAGCAACGATGAAGTTAGCTTATGATCAACGAAATACACTTTTTCGTCGTCATATTGACGGCTGTTATTTTATTCACAAGAAATTTTATCTATCCTTTTTATTTTTACTACACGAACTTTCCGTGTATTACATTTGATTTCTGAGGGGTAAAGCATAAGTTGATTATGCAGTAGGCAGAATTGCTCATGTCAATAATGACTTCAGTATTGTAAGCGAGCATATCTTGCAACATTTGCCCCTGACGGAGCAGTTTACATTGTTCCGGTAAAAGCACAACGAACTTAGCAGTGTGTATTTCAAATCTTTGAGACCACCCCAGTAACGACCCTTTCAAAAGAAATTTTTAGAGATTAAGTTGAGCTATTGTTGTTTAAAGCCAATAGTTATTTTAACAATTTTTTTTCTTTGAAAGATAGACAAACGTTTGTGAACTTTCTATCACCATATTTGGTTGGTAATACAAAAAAAAAAAAAAAAACCTGCGCCCGACAAACTTATACTATGGAATTTTTTTTGGTATTGTGTCCGATCATTAGAATCGTGAAGAACATTTCCAGTTGTTTTAAAGTGAAAATTAGTAATACAAAATGCGGAATGTTTGTCATTCATTGTAAAATTTCATAATGTTGAATTTGTTCCATTAATATTTATGATTTTCTTAGTGGTTTGTCTTTTGTTGATTGACAAACGTAAGACGGTGCAGTGCGTTGTATTTGATTTGGAACTCCTCATATTGATATTTGAAATTAAATACGCCTCCGTCTGAAATCCGTAAAGAATACCCAATAAATATCAATATATGACAATTTTTAAATGATAAAGAGAACTATAACGCTTCCACCCTTCCCAACCAACTAAACACTACATTAGTTTATTAAAACCTCTAGTAAAGATAGTGCTTAAGTGATTATTTTCCTTTCTTTGTGTTATGGGGGCCATCCCGACTCACAAATTTGGCTTTCGCCTGGTTGAAGACGTGACAGGGTTTGGAGCTTAAACATCACATCTTGGTTTCTTTTCTCAAAGATGCCTGGACTTTTGTTAAACTATGGTACAGTGGAATTCTCTATAAATTAGAAACACAGGAATGCCTCCATATTTGTATAAAATTTTAGAAAGATTTCTACAGCAATGAACATTCAGCGTTGGAACGGGCACAAAAATATTCACTGCCCAACCAATAATGACAGGAATCCCACAGGGCAGGGGTGAGTATAAGAGACCACTGCAGCCGACATACAGAGTTCGGAAATACCAACAATTCCAAATGCCTCAATGCACCAAAAGTAATCTCATCTGTGCGCTAGTGGCAAGAAGGAAGAAAGAATACATATAAACATAATTTAAACTCTGTATTTTCTGATTTTCTCTCTCCGGCCACTACAGCTCAAATATGTCATAGAGCAAAGTAATTCTATGCAGTCGGAATTGTAAGAGAGTGTTTGAAAGTTTGCCTATTAAGTCAATGGTAAACTATGTAGTCTGTTATGGCCAAACCATGTTCTAAGACTAGAATTAATACCACGAATGGGCATGAGCCAGTAACTGTACTTTATACGGCCATTGACACCACATCCAATGGAAGCCATTTTAGGTTAAGCGGCGGCCGCGCTTTCCTTTTAAGATAACGCTTCAAGCTTGAAGCCTTCTCGGCCCGGCCCTGCGGGACGGTATCGAGCCCAAGGACCGGAAAGCCTCTGCATCCCTACCGCCGCCAGATGTATGCATACCATCCTGCTCTAATGGGCCGTAATCTATGTGAGGATCTACCTAGCACCCTTTCTGTTCATGTACCATTACTCTCTATGAGAGTATCTGGAAATACACTTCCTTACGTGCAACTCTGAGTCATTACTAGTCCGCACGGGATTAGCGCAAACAGTTTTTTAACGCTTATATTTAAAAACATAGTTACTTCAAACGTTAATAAATTAAGTAATAATTAAATTAATGAATCAATTTTAATGTTAAATGATAAAAATTAATAGTTAACAATATTTTAATTGGCAAAATTATATTAAAACTTTTTAGCATGTGTTAAGTACATTTCAAGGTTTTACATTTTTGTTTTTTAATCTAAACCAATTTTTAAATAAATAAAAAAATGGAAATATTCAGTGCTAGGTCATATTATGTGCCTTACAATACATCAGATGAATTTAAAACCATACTTTGCTTAGTGGCCAAGTTACCAGAGTTTTTTTTTTTTTTTAATTCTAAATAAACGTTCCATAACACCGAGAGAAAGCATTCCATATCACAAGTGAAGTGAATATACTCTGTAAAGTGTAGACTTGGCTCAGAACAAGATCTCATAACTTTTTGTCACTGCACAAGCACGAGACTTGGCCTTTTTTTTTTTTTTACAAAAATTGTTTTTGTGGGATTCATTATTAAATCTCCTGATTCCTTGATTGATCTTATAGTTAATTCAATGTTATTAAAGGAAACTACTCACCAACACTTAAACTGTCAAGTATTTCAATTTTACATATGTGACGTAACGACGTTTTAAGAGTGGAAATTTTTACTTTTTAGTAAGAAAGGGGACTTTCTCGGCGAATGATTGCAGTGAAGTTTTCATAGGTTGTATCTCCGGATTTCATTGTAAAAACACGAGATTTCACACGTGAGGGAGACGGCGGAGGCAGCCGTCGAAGTATGGTGTTCCTAAAACTCAATTCGTCGATACATCCGTGAAAACTTCATTATAACTTTTCTTGCCTTTAGTCGAAATAATAAATAGGAGAAGAGGTATTAATCTATAGCCTGAGCGGCACATGTAAAAAGGCGACTTTCGTTAAAGAAACGCATTGAGGCAGCGGCCAAAACAGCAATAAGTCAAAGGATATACAATTTCCTTTTGATAGCTGCTAAATAAATAGGTATGCGATTAAAATTACGATAACATTAGTTTCTTATCAACGAATAATCTAATTTTCAGCCGCAAAAAAAGGAAATTGTCACAATAACTTTATATGCAAATACAGAAAATGGGAATAATGAAACCGTGAATAAAAAGCTGTAACTTTGCAGTTCAGATAACGTTTGCAACATATAAAAAATAATTATATAGTTACAAAATCGTACTAAATACGCAACATAACTCAAATTACAGAAATGTGTACTCGAAAATGAATACGTAAAAATGTATCTATTTACTTACGAATGACGAAGGTTGACAAAAACAAACGTTTGTTCATGTCAACTGGAAGCGTACAGGCAAACAGTGCAATACATTCGATAGAGACCGAGTGGGGCAGCGAGTCACGCCGACTCACGCACTGACACGCGTTTTATCCGCATTTTGCGGATTGCGGATCCGCTTAATTTTCTGCGGGATCCGCCAGACTGTCTAATGATTGCTGGATTACAATCCCTTCTCGGGACGTTAGAAATAGGCGTCTTTCGGGGTTAGATCGCTATGGTTACCATACCGCCAGCGGTTGAGTGCTAGGGCAGGCAAATCCGCTGGCCGTAGTCTGTAGAGGTGGCCTGTGATCCTATGTTGTAACAGGATCACAACAAGTCGTTCTGCTACAAACTGCCGTTCCAACCCCATTCCCAAGTCGTTGGCACTTTGGTAAGGGTTATACAGGCGATCTCACAGCAAATGTGTGACATTCTCACAACCCCTAATCATTTTTTGTTATTAAATTTACTATTATTATTATTATCGAATTATTTTACTTTGTTTAATGATAGGTTTTCTGAATAATTTAATTAATATTTACAACGTGATTTGCATTACTATAGGGTTTTCAAAGACTTTAGCTTGGTTAGTAAACGAAGTAGCGTAGTATTAGTGTACGAATCTTTGGGCTGGCAAGCTTAGGTGGGCGGGCAGCAGTTCAGTGTTCGTAGTGCGCCTGAAGTATGTAGGCCTACAGCAGTAAATTTCGGGCGTGTAAATGTTTATGCAAGTATCTGTTGTTAAATTTTGTGGTCTTTCTTTCAGAAACACCTTCATCATTTATTTAATTAACTACAATACATTTCAGTTGTTTTACGACAATGAATTTTAGATTGTCTTCAATTGAATTATAATGAGCATGCAGCTATTATGTGTTTAGGGATGGGATTTGGGCCGTTCCCTTCCAAAAACACGCTGTTACTTCAGTTATAGCCAAAAAAAGATAAATAATTTACATGTTTCGTCAGCTAGCTTCTGGCAACTACTTAATCCGCACTGATTGGCTTTTTTTTATTTGTTTATATGGCTTTTGGTCTAACAACCATACAGCCAGATTACAATTGTTGTATTACAATATTATTTTGGCTTAATAGTTCTATACAATTGTTGTATTACAATATTCTTTTGACATAATAGTTCTATACAATGTTATTTTGACACAATAGTTCTATACAATGTTATTTTGACATAATAGTTCTAAACAATTTTTCTTAGTAACAATAGTACAAATGTTGACATGACTATTGATGATTATGTTACGTTATTATTCGGCATACTAGTTCTATTCAATTTTGTAATAATACTGATAGTACAGGTGGTGTAATAACTCTATTTTGCTACTATATTTGGACATATTGTCTGTGTACAAGTTTTCTGATACCAATAGTGCAGATGGTGTGGTGTCAGTTGTTAGTTATGTTAACGTATTATTTGACATAATAGACATTTTAATACCAGTGGAGCAAATAGTTTACTAACAACTGGTGCTTTCATAATATTAATTTTAGATAATAAACCTCATCTAAGTGGTGAAATCCGTATTGTATGTTTGGTAATTGTGGATTTTAGCATAAAGCTTTGTATCTCTGAAGTAGTTCTATTTTTAGGGCGTTTTAGCTATAATGGGTCTCTTGAATGGGCTGGGTTGTATAGTGATATCTGCTTCCCTTAAGAAGTGAGCTATCGCTTGATGCACGTCCTGTCGTTCCATTCTCACAAGGGAGATGATTGATGTAGGCAGTGGGATTTTTAGTTTGGTCAGTCTATTGTATAGGTTATTTTGTGGAATTCGGTAAAGGGTGCATGCCAATATTATATGATTTAGGTCTGCTATTTCTTCGTTGTCAACCGGGCAGAATTGCCAATTCTATGGAGGTGTTTGAGATAGCATCCGTGTCCCAATCTTATGCGAATGATAGATGTTTTGTATTTTCTTGCGAGTTTTGATTCTTCGAAACATGCTTTGTGTGGTATGTCAGGTTGGATCGATGCGTAGTGTTTCCCTTTGTACACTTGTGATGAAGTCCATGCGTTTGCCCATTTTGCAAGGGCCTCTATTTTTATAGTTTTTATGAGATCGGTGTGAGGGAGTTGTGTGTATTGTTGCTGTCCTTCCAGAGTGCTTTCTTTTGCCAGTTTGTCGACCGTCTCGTTGTGTTGGATGGACGCATGGCCCTTGATCCATAATAAATGGATTTCTTTTCCTTCTGTGGAGGCTATGTACATCATTTGTAATATATCATATAAAATCTTATTAGTTTCATTTTGTCTTTTAATATTCTCCAACCTTTGTACTACACTTTTCGAATCCGTCAATATGAGTATTTTATTATATCGGTTGAATCCGTATTGAATGGCCTTTCTAATGGCCATAGCCTCTGCCGTGTAAATCGAGGCCTCTGTTGGCAGGCGTATTTTCTGGTGTTCTTGCGTGAGTGGACAGTAGTAGGCGAATCCTACTCCATTTGTTGTTCTTGATCCATCTGTATATATTTGTGTAAAGTCCGGCCAAGTTGAAGATACAAATCTCTTTGTCATGTTATTTGTCCTGTTGCTTCTTATAATCCATTCAGGGAGGTAGTAGACATTTGGTTTAAATCTAATGATATCGTATTGTTTTGTAAACAAGGGAAGAGTCCTTTCTTGGAACACTAATAGTATTTTGTGTTTTATTTGGCTGAAGCTAGTAACCAATAATGGTGTGGAGCGGCGAGGGATGTTTCCCCTCCTTTCCATTATTGTTGTATGTCCCTTTGCCTTCTGGATCACTAGGTGGTTGGTGAATGAGGCGCGTCTCATTAGGTAGATATTTGATAAGAGCTGTCACCGCGTTTCTAGAGGTATTTGATGCTGTAGATTTCATTTCTCCAATATATATTCTAATGGCTCGGTGTTGTGCTATGTCCAATTTTCGGAGATTATACTTAGGGGCGTTCCCGTAACAGGTGCTTCCATAATCGAATATGGGACGGATTAGTGCTTTTTATATATTAAGCATTATAGCCGGGTCTGCACCCCACCAGGTGCGTGTTACGGATCTTAATATGTTCAAGAGGCGTTCCGTTTTGGTTATGATATGGTTGATGTGTCCCGTCCATGTTAGTTTACTATCCATTATTAAGCCTAGGTGTCTGGCAGATGTGCACAACGGGAAGGAGTAAGGTCCCAGATGAAGCTCAGTCTTTCGATATGTAGTTCGTTTCCTAGAAAATATCTCTGCTGAAGATTTCGATGTTGAAATGGTTAGTCCTAGATGTTGCGCCCAATCATATAATCTCCTCGCAGCTTCTTTTAACCTCCAGAGGATTATTCCTAGGGATGTGGACGTCGTGTATATACATACGTCGTCTGCAAATTGCAATACTTTTATTGTGGGACTGAATATTTTTTTCTATTTCCCCTATGTAAATAGTGAATAGTAAGGGGCTAAGGATTGCTCCTTGTGGTATTCCTGTTGAGACTTTGAATGGTCCATGTAGCGTATTGTTTTGTTGCCCTATATATATAGTTCTACTATAGAGAAGATTATATACTCCACAGACAAATACCTCAGGGAGATGTAGTGCCTTGAGCTTTTCTATTAGTATCGGAATTTGAACATTGTCATAGGCTCCCGTAATGTCTAGGAAAACAGCTGTAAGAAAACCTTTGTTGATAAAAGTTCGTTCTATGTCTAATGTGAGCGTACTGAGACAGTCATATGTACTTTTTCCTTTCCTAAATCCATATTGAGTATTTGGCAGTAAATTGTGATATTCAAGCCACCATTCTAACCTCATTTTTACGATTCGTTCAAACGTTTTACCTATGCAGGAGGAAAGGGCTATTGGGCGATAGGAGTTGGCATTTGTACTTTCTTTACCTGGTTTTGGTACCGGTGTTGTCCAATCTCTTGGAAATTCACTTTTTAACCATGCATTAGTAAAGATCTGTACGATAGCTACCTTGGCGCAGTGTGGGAGATGGTGGAGCATGAGGTAATGAATGTTGTCTATTCCTGGTGTTGTAATTGAGGTTGATTTCAGGGCCAGTTCCAGTTCGTTGAGTTTAAATTCCTCTGCTAGGATACTTTGTCGGTTATTTTCCGTGTGTTGGTTTGTTAATTTGAGTGGCTCTGTAGGCACATATGACGGGGCTACCTTTTTTTCGAATTCTTCCATACAGTTCATTGGCGCTTTTATTCCCACTGGTTTCTTCTTTAACCGATTTATCATGTTCCATATTAAAGTTGATGGCGTGGTCCTATTTAAACTATTACAGAATTCTTTCCAGCAGGCTTTTTTCTTTGATTTGAGGAATCTTTTTGTTTCCGCATTTATTGTTTTGTAATTTATATAGTTTTCCCAAGTGGGTTCTCGTTTATATACTGTCAGGGCTAGTTTCCTTTTGGCTATCTTTCTAGAACATTCCTCGTTCCACCAAGGGGAAGGTAGTCGTTTTACGTTTGATGTTGTTTTGCCGCTTCGTTTATAACGTTTAACAATAGCTGGTACTGGCTTTTGGTAGTGTTTGCTGAGTAGACCCGTCCTATACTTTCTTCAATATATTTCCTGTATTTTATCCAATTTGCTTTTCTTATGTTCCATTTGTTGATCGGTTGTAAAGTCTGTGGGATATTCTGCTGTTTTGTTGATATTAGGATAGGGTGGTGGTCTGATCCCCAGGTCTGTCTTAGGTTTTCCCATTGAAATTCGGTGGCGATTGCAAGCTCACAGTCGTCTTGGCGTAGTACTTGTTGGGGCTTTTCGATTTAATTATGAATTACCACTTATAAATAAAAAGTTCGGTCAGCCGTGCGGTCGCCAATCTGCTTATCTTTACTAGTTAGATAAACTAGAATTGTAGTCAGAGAAAACAAGTAAGAAAGTACTGAGAAATACACAGCATTTCAGCTTTCACATTCACTCACATTTATTCCTCCGAAACTACAAATATCTAAGCAAGCCAGCAGATACTTAAAAACTAAACTTCTTCTCCAAAGAACGCAGGTTCGAGGATAATCAAGGATTGTAACATTCAGTACAAGCCCCGTAATTAATTATTACACAATCGATGTGATCCAAATCAATAGCAGTTCAACATACACAGTTTATGGGAAACCAGTTCATTCAAAATAACCTTCATAGTCCACAAAAATACCTCCAGAATGTCCACACAATGTCTTACAACTCTGAGCCTCGGTTAAGCGATACACACACACGCTCCCGGCCGCGGCATTTAAGCTCTCGCTGGCCGTAGCTTACTCGACCGTCGCCAATACAAGACTGTTTCAAAGCGCGCTAAGTAATCGCTCAACACCAAAGACATTACATTTACTTCTCAGATCACAATTTATACTAAAATTATATCCGTAATTTCAACGGTTATGTTACACTCCCTAACTAACAACCTTGTGATAATTGATCTGGTTTCAGATAAAATTGATCAATTATCAAAAAAAAAACTGTTATGTCACACTCCCCCGGTTGGAATGTGGCGAAAGTTGGCATTGAAAAAGGTACAAACTTTCGTCATTACAGACAACTTCTGTTAACATTTACATAGAAACATGGGGTACATACAAATACATATTGTCAAACATAACGCTAAGTCTGCGTGGCTGCTTGCTTACACTTACGATAACAGAAGCAAATACATATTAAGTTCAACAAACATACAAGAAAAATATTACACACCAGACATATCAGAAACAGTAAACATAAGAAAGGAAAAAAAAAACCACTGAACACAAAATAGAAAAAAAAGGACATGAATTAGTATTCAATAGCAAGTTGACAGCTTGCTGTCAAAAACATCGCTTTCAATGTAAACACCAGCTACACACAGGTCAATGACCTGTACACTTTTCTGCTTTAAGCATCACGTCACACGCGTCACTTCCCTCACTTTACCACACTTCTTCGTGCTACTACATTACTGCTCGCGTCTTTGAAGGTAAAGGGGAAAGTAGGGTTTATAGTGATACAGAGATTTTCTCTCAGAAAGAAGGATTGATAATTGAAAAAAGAAGAAAAAAAATGAAAATAACAGGACAGGATTACTTTTTTTTTCTGGTCACAATCGGGTAAATTGATACTTGTTCGATCACCTTCCTCCGTCTTCCACCTTATAGACTTTCTGTCAATTTTATTTTCCTCATTAATTTTCCACCGTATGAATTTTCTGTCGATTTCACTTTCTTCATTTACAAATTGAGAAGGTTTTTGTCTACCAGTTACTTCTTCATATCTTCCGCTATCGAAAATGACTGATTCAGCTAAATTATTGCTTCCGAGTGAGTGACCTAACTCGCTCGCTTGTTTTTCCGCGCTCGCCAGTGTTGCGGCGGTCAAAACTTTTTTGGCACAGGTTCCAACAGTGCTCCGGTATATGCTAGTACGCGCCGACGGTCGGCCACTGCTCCCGCTCCAGTCACTATTGTCATAGCCATATGGCTGTCGTACTGTTTTGCTTCTATCCAACTTTACTTCTCCCGTATTTACAGATAAAAATCCCTCCACTTCAATCTTTATGACCTCATTCTCCCGTAATCTTGACTTCTCCTCTGTAAGAGCATCATAAAAGAAATTCCTCCGCTACTTCAAAAAATTTCTCTTTTATATCGTCTTCCACAAATTTCTCCTTACACCCTTGAACGTCTGTTTCCGCAGCCATAATACTTTTACAATTTACTTCAACTTCATCCTTTAAAACATTACCTAATATAGTGTCAAAAATAAAAATTTCTTCCTGAATTTTCTTCTTCCTTAATCCTCCGCTTCCGTTCTGTGAAATTTCGTCCGCATTTGGCCTCTTAACCGGTTCTGCCCCTGATGAGGCCGCTACAGTGGCAGAAATTAGTTTAAACAATTTTCACCACTCGCAGCTACTGTGGCTACCCTCTGTTCTCTGTTATGAGGTTGGTCGTCATGGTACCGTTGGTGTTGATTATTAGTTTCTGTCTCTACCGCTTGGTTATTCGGCTCAAAATTGTTTCTCTGCCTAGCCCCGTGTTGGTATGTATTTACCGGTTGTTGTCGGTTGTTCCTTCCTTCTTCTCTCCAGTAACCGCCTCCCCGTGTACGCCTATCCTGAAAGTGTCTATAACCATTCTGAAACTTCGACTTGTCTCTCCTCATCCTCTCCTCCTGGACATCCAACCTTCCCAACATGTCTATGGCATCCTTAATTGAACATATTTTATGGCTGGTGAGAATAAATTGCGTTTGTTCGGGTAGGCGAGCCGCAATAATTTTAACATATTCTTCCTCACTGTGGGGTTGATCTAGGTACCTACAAGATGAGTAACACCTCATAAAAAAATTAGTTTGTGTCTCTTTATTCGGATCGTAATGCTCGCCCAACATTAATTCGGATTTCACTGCAATCTGTCTTTCTGCTGACCAGTATAGGTTTAAAAAATCTGTTTTAAACTGAGCAAACGTTTCAAAACGGTCTTCGAATTGATCAGCCCAAAGACGAGGTTCTCCTCTCAAATGTTTAATTACCATTCTAATTTTATTTTCTTCACTAGCCATCAGGAAAGGTGCGAAATTTTCAAAATTTCTAATGAACTTTACAGGATGTATACAACTCTTTCCGGAAAATTCCTCCCAATCTATCTTCTCATCATTGACTTTAACAGGAAAAGCTGAGGTCTTTATAATTTCTTGGTACTTGACAAGCTCTTCCCTAACTACATTGGGGACTTGTTTAACTAGTTCTTGTTTCACCACTAGAGGGGTATGTAGTTTCACCTTCTCAACATTTTCATAAACCTTTTCCACGTCAGCTGCCAGCCCTTTGACATCACCCTTAAGTTCCGCATAGCTCCGTTGTACATTATCCTGAAATGTTTGCATCTGATCTTCAAGGCACCCGACGCGGTGGCTCTGACTGTCGCTTTTTTCTACTAACTGTACATATTGCGCCTGTAAGGCACCGGTATCCTGGCGCAAACCACTCGTCTCCTGTTCAACCCGTTGTTCTAACTTGGAAACTTGAGAGGACAACTCCTCTGTCCGACCAACACACCTTACACTATACTCTTCAAGTTTTCTGTCTAACTCTGCTACGTGCAATTTCTGCTCCCTCCCCAACACTTCGAGTTTACCATTAAGGGTTTCAAATTTAGAATCAAGTTTATCATGAGAGTCCCTAAGCTCGGAACGAAGTTTATCATTAGAATCCTTAAGGTCCTCCATCAACCTAGCCAGCATTTCAGCCATTTTTGGCTCCGTCTCTTCCCCCATTTCAGTAAGTTTATATTACAAATCCAATGGAAAAATCCAATTATGATAATAATTCAGCTGCTTTACTTCCCCCCCTTCAATTTACAGCAAACAAAATCAATACAACGCTGCTATTTATGAAACTCAATCACCATATCAGAATTAAATGCATGCAAACTGAAACCAACTATTTGTGCTGCGTCAACATGCGGTAAGTGTCACCAGAATGACAAAGGAATGGGCAAAAAAGGAGAGGAAAACTTAACTCGGTTTTCCTTCCTATGTGCGATTCGAAATTATAGGAAAAAATTAATATTAAAGGAACGGAACAGATAGGAAAAGACGCTTCGCAGCAGCTCGCTAGCAGCAACTCGCGCACTTAGCTTTGGTGTCTTCACTCGGGTCTGCTCGGCTCAGCTCGGCTGGTCGCCGGTTGGCTCGAATCAGCTGCTCCGGCTCGGCTTCCTTCGGCTGGTCTCGGCCACCCTCGTGTCGGCTGCTCCGGCTCGGCTCCCTTCGGCTGCTCTCGGCTCCGCTCGGAAATGCTCGTCGAGTTCATGCGCCACCTCCACTGGTCTCAGAGTAGATTATCTTCGCTCGCTGTCTTTGACTCACTGTCTCGTGTCGTTGTAGTGTTATATCTTCCACTTTGACTATTGTCGTCTTCGCGCCTAATTGTCACTTTATTCTCACTTCGCCGTAATTTATCCTTTGTCCTCTTTATCCTCGTGTGTATGCTCTGGAATTGAAAGTTAATTTCTCCTCCAGATGCCTATTTAACCACACGTCCTGTCGCGGTCGCCATGCAAGCTCACAGTCGTCTTGGCGTAGTTGTTGGGGCTTTTCGATTTAATTATGAATTACCACTTATAAAAAAAAGTTCGGTCAGCCGTGCGGTCGCCAATCTGCTGATCTTTACTAGTTAGATAAACTAGAATTGTAGTCAGAGAAAACAAGTAAGAAAGTACTGAGAAATACACAGCATTTCAGCTTTCACAGTTCACTCACATTTATTCCTCCGAAACTACAAATATCTAAGCAAGCCAGCAGATACTTAAAAACTAAACTTCTTCTCCAAAGAATGCAGGTTCGAGGATAATCAAGGATTGTAACATTCAGTACAAGCCCCGTAATTAATTATTACACAATCGATGTGATCCAAATCAATAGCAGTTCAACATACACAGTTTATGGGAAACCAGTTCATTCAAAATAACCTTCATTGTCCACAAAAATACCTCCAGAATGTCCACACAATGTCTTACAATTCTGAGCCTCGGTTAAGCGATACACACACACGCTCCCGGCCGCGGCATTTAAGCTCTCGCTGGCCGTAGCTTACTCGACCGTCGCCAATACAAGACTGTTTCAAAGCGCGCTAAGTAATCGCTCAACACCAAAGACATTACATTTACTTCTCAGATCACAATTTATACTAAAATTATATCCGTAATTTCAACGGTTATGTTACACGATGGATGAGGAGCGAATGGATAGATCAATTGCCGATTTCCTTTGGCCGGGTTTTGAAATAAGAGTTGGAGATCCGTCATTGAGTACATATAGGTTGAATTCATCTATGAACTCTATCATCGCTTCCCCACATGCATCGTTCAGCTCGCATCCCCATAGGGTGTGGTGAGCGTTAAAGTCTCCGCAGTTTAAGTAGGGATCCTCTATTTGATGGAGGAGTGTTCGCCATTCATCTATTCTGATTGTTGTTTTGGGAGGACAGTATATTGAGACTAAGATTTGATTCATATCTTGGCTGTGCACTTTGGCTGCTATAGCCTGAAAAGATTTGATATTTGTATGGTCGATGTATACAGCTGTGTATGGTATAGATGTTTTAATTAATATTGCCACTCCACCTTTTCCATCTTCTCTGTCTTTTCGTAATATATGGAATCCTTTAAATGAGATATTAGTATCCGGTTTCAGCCAAGTTTCTGCTATAGTAGCTAACGTTATGCTGTTTACGTCTAGTTCTCTCTTAATTTTGGCCGTCTTGTTGGGGGATATTGGTTACCATTCCTAGTATCGCTGTAGGGTTTAAGAGATCCTCTGATTGAGATTTTGCTTCTTTGATTAGAATCATGATTAAGTTGACTATTTTTTCTATTAAAATACCTGTAGTTGTGAATGTGTTGATTAACTTGGCGCTGGTGGCTGCTGGTGACGTGTTGCAGGGAGCTGTTGAGTAAGCTGTTGTAGCGCCATCTGACGATAGTCTTGCCATCTTTTACACTGATCGCGTCAATCTTCTTACCTCCTCTTCTTCTGGTACTTGGCGTTTGGTCGTCTTGAAGCTGATGGATTTGCTGCCACACATCGGATCATCTGATACAGGAACGTGCGGAGTCGGTGTGGTGACGGATGGGCTATCTTCTTCTGATGATCGATTGGGAATCACAGCCGTTGGCATTGCTACACTGGTTGCAATGTGATTACAGTTTGAGGTCATAATTGTAGGTTTGTCTCCTCTCCGAGCTAAGTGATGAACAGCTACTTCTGGGGAGGCGTGCCGTTCCTGTGACGGGTCATCTCCCGGTCCAGTTTCCATCTCCAGGGGCTGTTGATGATGTTGCTGCTGCTGATGCTGTTGATGTTGTTCTATTATCTGATATTGTTGCTGTAAGGTATGCTGTTGTTGTTCTGGTTGCTGTTGAGGATGTTGGGAGTATTGATACCTTAATTGCTCCTCTTCTGCTTCGTAAGGGATGATTATCTGCTCACTTGCTGAGGATACTGCCTGAGGGTTTAACCTTTCTACCGTGATGTAGTTCCCTGATGGTGAGCTGGGATTTGACTGCTGGTGTAGCACGTTTCTAGTGCCATCTTAATCGTCTGACCCGTATCCGGCGGGTCGGCCATAATTTGCTTGTACCACTAGTTTCACTAATTAATTATAATTGTATCACTAAAGACAATAAGCTGAAATATTACGAAAAGTAATCGCTTTCGCGGCCTCGTGACCTTCCGGACACGTAGAGCGCGCACACGATACAACAGGAACTAAATCGATAATAACACGTTCACGAGCTCTATGAGGAAGTTGTCGGCTCGGTGTCTAGCTCCGAACTGCACTGATTGGCTGGATAGCTCAGAACCGGCTCTTCTCAGTACTTTGTCGATACTATTGAGTAGATTAGGCTGGATGAAAAGGATCTCTGAGATACTACACCATTCCGCTTTTTGAGCTTCTCCCAGGAAAAGGGATGTTGGAGAAAAGTTAATGATTTCTTTTCGATACCGATCCCCTCACGAGATGAGGATATGCGACAGTTTTATGTGCTATCTCGCATTGCAATTGTTTAAACTTTGATCTATCAATGGCAGTCTAGGATTAGCTTTATCTAGGAGCAACCTTTTGTGTTTATCACACTTCATGTTGTTTTGTACTGTTACACCCAAATTCTTAATGGATTCAAACTCATCTACAGTTGTACCGCTCGAATATTACTAATAAATTGCATCGTGAGAATATAGGGCTAGCTATGTGTCATGCTATATCCATTCTTCCAAAATCCGTGTTGATGATATAAAATAAATATATTTTCGTCTAAGAATTTACTCTAATCAATTTTCCAAACTTATCTTCAATTCTCAGACATCTCCGTTACGGTTTCAAGGCTTTTTTTAAAATAGGAATTTGGCTATCCTTGGCCGGACTCAAACCGGCGACCTTAGGTACACGGAGCTAATAATCTAATAGTATAAGTTGATACAATGCTTATTGAATTTACAAGGAAACTATCTTCTTCATTTAATTCATCAGCGAAGTAGAAAGATTATGTGCATTTAAGATACGTTAATCTTCACTTGATGTTTGCTCTTTATGTCTTGGTTTTGAAATCGTATACTTCGCTTCGAGTTGTTAATTTGCGAGTCCCATTTTATTAAGTCTGGGTATTTCTTGTTTTATTTTGTCTATCCGTAGTTCCTCTCTCACAGTCTCCTCCCATTTTCTACCTCCTCTTTCTCTTCTAACACCAGCCTCAATCTTCCAAAATTCCGCATTTATTTGCCGCCATCATTTTGACATTATTGAACCGACGCATCATTCTGACTCTCAAACTAAGGGGGTATGTATAAATTATATCACATGTCAAGTGCCTGCAAATGTTGCTAGCGCAACAGGAGTTCTAATCGGAAACTTATAATATTCTTAGGAACCGTGTGACGGCCACTAAACTACAGGTACAATCCCTACCTAATAAATCGTTATTTTTATTCTCAATATATTCAAAAGCATTGTTTTATCCGTTATCATCAGCTTCTAGGATTACTCTTTAGTACCTGGATTAACGATCTTCGCTAAGCATTTTCGATTTCTGTTCAGTATACAAGATATTGAGTAAAGCATGATTAAAGTAATAGGCTTGAAGGGCTCCTAGACATTTTTAGGAGCAAAGTTCCTCGTTCTACCCAAAGAGAAGCTTAACGAACATCAGTAGGCTTACGGGTACCTGAAACGTCTACGAGATGAGATTAGAACCAAATACAAGAATTGTTCCTTTTTTGTTAAATTGTATTACACACTTGTAAAGCAAAACGTTATCTACATATGGAATTTTATGGAAATCACTAGAGCCATTTCCGGGATCGTCTGGTTTACCACCTCATAAATTGCTTTTAAAGAAAAATGCTATTATAATGTTGAATAGATATTTTAATGCTCATCAGGGATCAGTTAATGGTGGAAGGTTAGTGGTAATTCACTTAGATGAGAACATCATCGGTGGTAAATTCATGCACTCCGATAAAACTATATTCATACCTCGCAGTAACTTCACATCTTCTGATCAACCATGCCTTTCCAAATTATAAGAAAACAATTCCCAAAAGAAGAAACCTTCGTTATGAACATTAGCAAAGTACAAGGTCACATGCTTCAAATGGCAGGATTGTATTTATCAGAACCTGTTTTTTCGTTTGCACACCCGTACGCGGCTTTTCATGAGTTTGTAGTTTCACTAATATTAATTTTTTTAAAGACACATACGGTCGATAGGTCAACGATGATCACATTGTAACCTCTAATATTGTTGTCGAAGAAGTTTTGTAAAGTAAAGAACATTGAAAAAAGGACATATGACAAAGCCAATATTTTTTAAACATCTACTTTTCAAAAGTTTTACAATCAACATGTAGTATTTAATGATAACAACTTTTACAGTAAAGGTGATATTTATTAGGTTCTACTCTTCAAAATAAAATACCTTTCATTAATAAGTACTTGCATTTACTTATTTTCACATTATTATATTACCATTCGATGACTGACCACGATACTACTAGCCCGGATCAGCTGATGTACAAAAATTATTCGATTTACGTTGCTAGAGTTCCTTGCTGTAATCAAAGAGAACTTAACTAACATCACCCGGCTTACTAGTACCTATAAGGGGGCATCCATAAATAAATTACGTGATATGTATATCCAGATTTACGGACACCCCTCCCCCCACCCTCTCTGATGAAACTTCGTGAGATCTTGCCAGACCCCCGTTCCCCCTCTTGTGAGACCCCCCTTTAGAAATCGCCCTACCAAAGCCGGTTACACCCTCACTTTTCGACCTAAAATACCCTCCCAAATTCACGTGAGTTTTCCGTTGACCCCCTTCCCCTTGGTGAGTTTTCGCCGGACCCCCCGCCCTATTTCACCCCACCTAATTTATGGACGCCCCCTAACAAATACGAGATGGCGTGGCGCCATTTCCGAGATACCAAATGCAAGAATTAGATTTTTTTTTTTGGTAAAAGTCGCGTTTTTGCAGGGACGACAGCTATTTAGGTAAACTTAAAAAAAAAAAAAAAAAAAAAAAAAAAAAAAAAAAAAAAAAAAAAAAACTTTATCTAAATATTAAATTTCATACAAATTGTTAGAGCCGTTTCTGAAATACGAGCATTTCTTATATATATATAAGAAATGCTCGTAAAAGATAAGACTTTTCCCTCTTAAAAATTTAAAAGGAAAATTGGAAATTCCATCTTTCCTGTGAGCACCTGACACCTAATGGTAAAGTCGTGCTAAATTTTAAAGGCATTGTCAATGATGAAATAACTTGTACTTCCGCTTCGTTTCATGTTGTTGTTAATTCATGGAGGCTACCTATTAAATCAAAACATTGTTATTAGTTTGATGTATTTTGCTACTGATATACGTATATAAACATATATTCTGATGTTATCCTCATGATGTTTCCTGGCTGTATGGAGAAAATTCGAATGCCAATAAACAAATAAATAATAAAAAGTATCTCTGACAAAGGCTGTAGGATACCAGCCGAAAGCTCAGGTAATTAAATAAACAACGCAGCATAACCTAAAAAGATGTTAATCATGAACTATGTAATTCTGTTTGCGAAGCTATTATTTCCGTGCTTAATCTATGGAACAATAAATGAGTTTGTATCGGAAATTACGGGCCACCACAATCGAAAATGCCGGATCACAAGTAAAAGCGGTACTGGCATTTGAATTCACGTTTTAACGGTTTTTTTTTTTGCTTGGGCTTTACACCTTGTCGACGGCGCGGTGGTTAGAGGCGGGATGGGATTGGGGCAAGTAACGGGAAGGAATTCGGCCATGGCCTTTTCGAAGGAAGCATCCCGGCATTCGCCTGGAGTGATTTGAGGAAACCATGGGAAACCCAAACCTGGATGCCCGGACGGGGATTCGAACCGCCGTCCTCCCGAATGCTAGGCCAATACGTTAACCGTTCATCCATCACGCTCGGTTTTAACGGCTTCTTCCAAACTGTCTAGTAACAGTCGTATCTCCTGAATTACGAATTCATCTTAACAGTTCTGTTGTTTCTATTTGATTAGATATAAGGGCATGTGTTTCCGTTTAAATAGATTCACATAGATTTTCTCTCTCTATGATAATCATGTTAAATGTGTCAAAACTGTGGAAAACTTTTCCCAAATTCTGATTTATTGACGAATAACAGCGGTGCGTTTTCATAACAATGGACAAGACATAGGTTACCACTAACTATTGTTTTTTAACTTCAGATGATTGTGTTAAGTTTTTACTTATGTCAGCTAATGAATATTCTACTACTATTTGGGAAATTTCGTAATTGCAGCTTCCTATTTTGTTTCTGGCAACGTTAAATTTTGTTATGTGAGTTATTTTAAAATTGTTTATAGAAGTGGCTAGTTATTTAAACAGAAATTCGTAAAACACAAGTGAATGGTAAATAAAAAATGTGTAACAGATACAAAACCAAAGAGTAAGTGTTAAGCTCATTTTTTGAGCAGAGTATAGTCTTATGCAGATACCAATAAATACGAGTATCACCATAATTTGAGAAAGTAAAATAATCGATGGAAAAACTGTTAGCATCAACTTTTAAGCTAAAAGTTTGTTCTTGGATCTAAATTTGTAATTTATGAGACTTAATGCAACATCACTAGTTCATTTAATTCATAAAGAAATTTTTCAAAAGGCTAGTTCCTAGTTTTAATTCATAATTCAATATTGAGAGTACTTACATCGATCCGGTACAGGGCTGGCATATCACTCCTACTGTTGCTTTCACCCCATTATCAAGAAACATCATGTGGAAGGCGTACCGATGCATTAAATCCCAGTCCCTCTTGTTTCCTACAAGCAGAGAAACAGTATAAAGTATACGAACCTGTAATCAGAATGTGTTCGCCAGCGCCGCATTGAGACTTTGTGGGTCCCTAGGCTATACCTGTGGTGCGGGCCATCCTGTTGGCAGACGGCTGCCTCCGAATTTGAAATTAGGCCCAGAAAATAAATGGGCAACTTCTTTTTTTGGGGGGGGGGGGGAGGAGACCCTAGGTCACAGCCTAGGTAGCCTATGCTTAAATGCAGCCCTAGTGTACGCATAGTGTGACATCTCCTACTTTTACTAAAACTAAATAAACAGGTAGAATTATACGGGGAACTTCAAAAAATGCGATTCATTATGTAGATTTTCATGTAGTAGTCTGTCTTTTCCATTGTGTTAATCTCTCTCATATAATTTTCGGTCAAAAGTATCTGTTGTTAAAATTACAGTCTTTGTGTCCCTCTGAGATTGCGAACTTCTGTTGTTAACAAAGGAAAAAGTCTTGCGTTGCTCCAAATCATCTTCTCTTAAGAATTCCAGAAACTCTTTTGTCATCCCTACAATTTTCGAACCTCAAGAGACCCGCAGTTGACAAACAGGAGAATGTCTCCTGGGTTTTTGGCTGGGTTGATATGGGGGATCAAATTATAGTTTAAAAATCTTTTGTAGCAATGTGAACTAAAAAAGTTAAAAATAATCTTTAAGTATTATATATATAACAGCGATAGATTGACTTAATAGTATAGTAATACTCAATTTTTAGAATAAGTAGAAAAAAGATTAAAATCATTGACCAAAAAATTAACTTCAATGTAAAAAAAAAGCGTGGGGGGCTAGATATTCGTTACCTTAAATTATTTATCGCTAGGTCTTCGTAATTGTTAAATCATTATTGAAATAAAGCAAGAAAGCTGTCAATTCCTACTGGGAACATTTCCATCATTTCTCCGTTCAGTTCACATTGCTGAAGGGTGACAATGACCGATCTCATTATATTCTTACTTCGTGGATTCTTTCAATCGATCATTTTTTCAATTTTTATGTTTTGTCTTAATACAGTTTCAGAAGGGTTAAAATAATTAAAACAAGTTACAGAGCATAGATATGTTAAAATCAGTGTCACGTTTATTTTAAAAAGATTCAAGTTTAGGAATACACTTGTTTTTATTTTTATTTCTTTCCCCCAATAATATCTAGTTTAAGACCTACGTATTTCGTTCTTAAATATTTAAAATGCAAACACTATGTTCTACTTGATTTCTCCACTACGTTGCCAGTGTCATATTAATAGAAACTTCAAAGCAATTAATAACAGTGGAAGTATATTTCAAGAAAATAAAAACATAGTGTCGCATAACATTGACAAAAATGAAATCATCTGTACTCAATGTGTACAGAATTTGCCTTAATTGTTATAATAATAACAGTGCGCTAAGGGGCTGCACACTAATTCGGGCCCCCACGTACCGGCCGTATTTTTTAGGCGGTTTTCGCATTCATCTAGGCCCTGATTACCACTTCAAGAAATAGCTCAACATCGCGTACTCCTTGTAGCTGAAATGATAAATAAATAAATGCATTCACCCCCGTTAAGTGCTTTGCTCGACCACACCATTCCAGTAATATAGTTCACACACAGTTTGTCTTAAAATACATTTTGACAATATTAATGTTTGCTTTCTGTTCAGTTATAATAGTCCCAGAAGGGCGACTTTGTGTGAAAAAGTTCTTAAGCCGGCCTCCGAAAATACTTCACTCGACCGCATGACGTCAGAGGTTTAGGTTCTTTGCATGCCAGGCGATTTAATTCAGCCAATCAGAGTCCAAGGTCGTATGACGTCACTGGCGTGGGCAATACAATTCGACCAATGGAGAAATTTGACACCAATGATTGACCCTGATGGTGGGGCGTAGGCACTGAGAGGTCACTGACGTCTATTTCTAGCTTGGTTTCCCATGACGTCACTGACACAGGCTACTCAGACAGGTTTCTAAATGATTGTTTGCTCAGGTGTCTCAACACGCGAGTAACGTCTACTGGGTATTTCTGTTGAAGTGTTTGCTCAGGTGAGCGCCATTATGAAAAGCATAAGGAGTATCATAGCCCTGGGGGTCTGCAGAAAGTTCCTACAGGGTCCCTGGTGTATGCCACTAAGGTGCGACAAACACCTACCAGTGAAAGAAAAAATATATAATAACTTTGGTTCAAGAAGATGTATAACTACCATTACTGCTGTAAGCAGCTCACCCTCACTTCCAGGCCGATGCTCGACTATTGCAATTGCATTAAAAAAATGGCTAGTAAAGAGCTCCTGTTTTCAACATGCTACAAGTTTAATAGCAGTGACAGCAAGCGACTCACTGTAGGAATGTCAACCACATTGGAATTTAATCTGGTAGTTTTATTCGAAAAATTTTGGTACAATAAAGTCACGCTTACACGAAGAATGGGATGTATTGGGCAGTACCGGAGTAGCCACGTAGCAAGAGTTAGCAAATGCTACTGGCCCCACGCCTACTTTGGTCCGCCTAGGATTCTCAGGGGCCTTCACTTCCCCGGACGGCGAAATCTGATAACTTTTTCAAGTGATCATCTGCAAAGGAGTGTCTAACTTGGCGGCAGGGCCGGATTAAGACAGCGCGAGGCCCGTAGCATTTGCTACCTCCTGCTACGTGGTTAATCCGGTACCGCTTGGTGGCCATAACATCTCGTCCTGGACAATTGCTGTAGCGAAAACTATATGGTTCTACAACTATCCTGTTCCTGCCTATGGTGTGTTTCTTGGTGAATCAACATGGAACAACATGGTTGACGCTCTGCCTGCAGTGACCAACGCCATCAACACCATGAAGCACTGGAGTTATCAGATTACCAAGTATTAAAACGAGTTTATGAATAGGCTATCAGTGAAAGTGCTTCGTGACTATTCCTATTGTTCGAAGGAAGGGCTAATAGACTTATATTTTTTATTATTTACATGTCAACGAAGTGTCACAAAGCCCCAGTCTATGAATGTTTTAAGCCAGATACAAAGTCATATAAAAATTTGTTAGTGTACAATGATATTAAGCGCAAAGTTCAATAAGATTTAAAAGTAACTGATGTATGCGTAACATTTAATGCAATTTGGTAATTACGTAAATAAAATCATTTTATCTCCTTTTTTCACCTATCATACGAATAATTAAATTATAATGAAGCATTTATTTTTTATTTCGTATATTTCGTGCACCAATCGGTGATAAAAAAAAATACATTTTGTACAGCACACATAGCATTTCAAAATATATGTAAGTTGCAATGAACTCTTCACAGGCCGGGAAAGTCTTCGTTCGCACATATATGTAAGTTACAAAGTTTTGTCAAATTATTTTTATTTTTTCTTGAGTTTTCGCAGTGGTGGACATCCTAAATCTTCAATGTTGTAACATACTTACTGCCTAAAATTTTTTGGAGCCATCGTGCATTCTCTCGTCCTTCAACGTAAATATCTGAAGCATCCTCATTGGTTATTGACTATAGAACAGGGCACATCTTGTTGAAGGATACGCCATCAGCGTTCCAAGGTATACCATGGTAATCCCGTGTCAGCTATCTAACTGTTGGGTCGTTACCCCCACGTGATGATGAGGATACAGAAATTCAATGTGTAGCGATAATGTTGTCTGGAGTGCACTACATATATAAAAACTTCTTTTAGAATAAGCACGACAACCTTCTTCTTGAATTCCTGTGCGTCCAGGAAGATGGTCATCATGGTAATGAGTGGTAATAGTTGGTGCTAATAGGTTTTATATCATCTCACGCACAACACTTGTTAGAGGTACGTATTCTACAAACTGATTGTGTGGTATCACTCAGTATGCAGAGGTGTAGGCAACAAAATACTCGCTACCATCAGACTGCATACGAATATCTAAAGACCCCGTTTTGATTGACTCATTTTGGTCTGAGCAGTAAATTACAATGATAAGTGCAGTTGCAATCAAATATTAACGGTTTAGTAGCGGCGAAGGATGGTCACAATGTAACCATTTCCAAGATCGTGTTGCCTCCATCCCGCATTGTTCAAAACAACAATTTGTGATTCCAACGTTTCTATTTCAGTTAATTTCGGCTCCATTAAGTGCGTAGCGTATTTCCTCAAACAGAAATGCGAATGCATTGTATGTGACGATTGAATTTTTAGCTACTGACTCATCTGATTTGATGAATCTTCCTTGTATTTGCAAGTAACTTTCACCCGCTGATCTCAATGATTAACATATTTGAGGCATACAGCATCATTCAGATCTAAGGAAGTAAAGTACGAATAAGCGTCGAAACGTTTCAGGTTTTGGGTTTCCATTGGACGAATACAGGGAAAATCACTAATATTGGACTTTTTCTATGGTTTGAGGGTGAACTAATATATACAGTATATATATATACCTAATTATTTGTCCTAGTGCCACGGTAGGCACTGTGGAATATAAGATGACGGAGTGTCATAATCGATTAAAGACTGAATTTCTTAACTCCAATATAAGGAGAGTAACGAATTAAAATTTAATACATTAGTTAAGATTAGTAAGCTCCATTTACAATGGCGTATAAAAATATTAAGGTAGAAAGCGATTTCACGTTTTGGTAGATATACGAAAATTGACCAGTTTTAGACTTTTCTTATGGTTTAGGGGAAACTCAATTATGTTCACAAAACTTCAACTTTCTAGAACTATGGGAATAGCTATAGAGATTTCACGATAATCATGCAGTAAGTGACAAAATCAGTAAAATTTGCATACAAATAACTTCCAAACTATGAACAGAAATATTTAACGTGCGAGCTATGCTTGCCGATATTGATAAGAGATGTAGCGCAACCCAGACCTAAAATATTTGTGTTTAAAAATGCCCCCCATAGTTGAGTTGACTCGACGTAGCCCATATGTTATTGGATATGATGTGAGAATGGAGAATTTCCACACTTAATGCAGCTACATAATCTTCAAGTGTATAAGACTTGATAGAAGAGGTGAGAAACTTCTGTTATATCGAAAGTAGAATTACATCCGATGGCTGAAGCAAGAATTTTTTACTGGCCAGGTAGAGGACTCTATTAGCCTTAAACGACGATGCACCGCATTGCCGCTCGCGCCTGAATTGCAATTATTCAGTTCCAACCAAATGCATTGTGGGTAATAATCTGTTCCAAACATTAGGATACAATTTATTCTGAACTAAGAGATCTTTCTATAAAATAGTAACATATGCCAAAGTAGCAACAAAATCAAAAATTTTAGTGATTTTATGTCAACTTACAAAGTATGATAAGTATAAATATTTTTAGTTTCTACTGTTTGAATACAGGATATAGTAGATACTGGAAGCAAATTCGATGATCTTAGGTAGTTGCGTTTAGATAGAGTTGATAACATAAAAGATCTAAAAATGTCAGTTTTGACTGCTACGTACACCTTAAAAATATCTTAGTCCTCTACTTGACGTTATCTAAACAACGATACCGCAGACTCTAGGATAGAAAAAAAAAATATCAATTCTTTTTTATTAGTTCTTCCTACTATACAATGTTACAAAAATTTAAACAGAATATTCGGTTTTAGGCCAACGATCTATAACGTGTACACATTTTGAGCTAGGGTTGATCACAGGAGTGGCTTTTGTAGATCTCTTTGCAGAGTTTGACACTTTACGGCATAACATCTTGCTACATGAACTAAATCAACTTATAAATTACTTTGAATTTACAGACACCATCTGAAATTTACTTCACAACCGAAGTTCCTGCGTCAAATTTCAGGGTTGCAAAAGTCGATAGAGAAAACAAAATTATGGGAGTGTCCAGGCACAGACGTTATTAAGCATTTACCACAACCGCCGGTGACTTGAGGTTTTATTAATGCGGATGATCTAGATTTTAGAATAGTGGAGGAGCGTCTAGATCAGGGATGGCCAACCCGCGGCCCGCGGGCCGCTTGTGGCCCGCGGTAAGTCATTTTGTGGCCCGCGGAGCTGAGTTATTAATTAATTATATACGTAAGCTTTGACTTCTACACTAAGTTAAGCTGATATTCAACCAAGATCATCGCTCGATTGATCTTGCAGGGATGGACAGTGCGGGTGTACAACCGAGCCTTATCACGGCTTATGTCCCTGTAACTTTCAGCGCGTTAGTGGTTCGCCTGTCATTCTTGGATCGCTTGCGTCGGTTATTGCAGTTAATGTTTCCACCCATAGATGGAAGTACGCTATTTGCTTTGATTGTTGTATTTGTTTCGAAATGCAATGTCTATATTCCATGTATCTGCTGTACTGTTATATTTGTGGCGTGTTGTCGCGATCGACTTTTAAGAACTAGTTTCTGTTTTATATAAGTCGTGTGTATGTAAGTATTACTATTGTTAAAAATACGTGATATTTGTGTTGTTGCATCTTTACCGATTATGTTCCAGTTATTATGATTATTAAGCGTTGCGGTTTTAGTAGTTTCTACAAAATACAAGCACGTGACTTTTATTCATTTCTCTTTCTAGTTCAATGAAATAATGGCGTCAACTAGTAAAGACGTTGGTTCACAGAAGCGAAAAGCTGCAGATGAATTGAGAAATTTTCAGGATAAGTGGACAATTAGCTATTTTTTGTAGAATTTAAAACAAAACCCATATGCTTAATATGCAAAGAATCTGTTTGTGTATTGAAAAACTATAACATGAAATGGCGTTATGAAACTAAACATCTAAATAAGTTTGATGAGTACCAAGGACAATTTCGATTAGACCAGATAAAGATGAGTGGTAGGGAAATTGCCACTGTAGCGTGCGCTCCATTGCAATTTAATTAAATATTACTGTATTATTATTATTAAAAATAAAACTTTCTGCACAGCAACAGATATTCACTAGCACTGCTGCAGAGTCAACATGCCATGTAAAAGCGAGCTATGCAGTAGCTTCGATATTAGCCAAGAAATCGAAGCCGTATTCAGATGGTGAAATGGTAAAGGAATGTTTGGAGAGCATCGTTGAAATTATGTGTCCAGAAAAGAAAAAAGAATTTTCAAAAATAATCCTCTCTCGTCAAACTATTACCAGACGTTTGGAAGACATTGGGAAACGTATTGACGATAATTTGAAAAGCAGAGCGCCTGATTTCGTATATTATTCTCTTGCATTGGAGGAAAGTACAGATCTAACAGATACTGCCCAAGCAGCGATTTTCTTAAGAGGTGTTGATATCCATTTATACAAAACAGAAGAATTAGCGGCTCTATATCCACTTAAGAACACTACAACTGCACGCGATTTGTTAGAGTCAGTTACAGCAACATTAAATTGTTTTTCGTTAAAACTTCACAACTTATCTGGCGTTACATGAAGGTTTAGTAAAACTGATTGAAAATGAAGCCTGCAAACTTGATAATACCTCATTATTAAATTTTCATTGCATTATTCCTCAAGAGAATTTATGTGTCAAGTCTTTAAAAATGGATCATGTCATGAGCATGGTTATCAAAACATCATTAGATCGAAGGGCTTGAACCACCGTCAATTCCATGTTTGATTTGAGGAAGAGATACAATCATTCTATGCCAGAAATTTGTAAAGTATGCAAGAGTTTGCAGACGTGGCTTGGGTTTATGACTTCGCGTTTCTAGTCGACGTAACTAACCATTAAAATAACCTGAATATTCGTCTACAATGCAAAGACCAATTGGCTAATAATATGTTTGATGTTGATGCCGCGTTTCAAATGAAACTTGGGCTATGGGAACAACAGTTGAAAAACAAAAATTTCACTAATTTTTCCAAGCTATCATTGCAAGCAGACGTGACACAGGCGTTGGCGATTAAGTACAGATCATTAACATCAAACTTGAACCTTGATATTGAAAACCGATATCAAGTTTTCAAAAATCATCATTTCTTTTATCTGCATTTTCAACACCATTCTCCGTT
>JARYHS010008074.1:12455554-12518505 GCA_031002005.1 Vandiemenella viatica | reverse complement strand
TCTAGACTAATTAACATAACCAGTCTGCAGCACACGTGCACGGCGGTTTGAGAAAATAAATAATGACCTCATTAAAACGATTTACGATCCGGGGCTTACACCTGCGTCCATAAAAAGGGACCGACCCTCATTAGCATATAATTTACGACCCGTAACTCAGGTTAAGAAGTGCCGCGTAGCCTCATTAGCATATTATTCCCATTAGAGTACGATTTATGACCCGTAACAACGTGGCACGTGGCCTTCTTGACAGCTTGATGACAGGTGTTGATGATTTATGGTGGGCACGTGGCCAGGCGAACACCTGCGCGACGTGGGGGGTCTGGCGGCACGTGCGCGGCGGGGGGGGAGGGGGGAGGGGGAAAATCCAAGATGGCGCCGCACCGGCCTTAGAGCACTACTAACTAGCCTTTTGAAAAATTTCTTTTTGAATTAAATGAACTAGTGATGTTGCATTAAGTCTCATAAATTACAAATTTAGATCCAAGAACAAAATTTTAGCTTAAAAGTTGATGCTAACAGTTTTCCCATCGATTATTTTACTTTCTCAAATTATGGTGATACTCGTATTTATCGGTATCTGGCTAAGACTATACTCTGCTCAAAAAATGAGCTTAAAACTTACTCTTTGGTTTTGTATCTGTTACACATTTTTTATTTACCATTCACTTGGGTTTTACGAATTTCTGTTTAAATAAGTAGCCACATCTATAAACAATTTTAAAATAACTCAAATAACAAAATTTAACGTTGCCAAAAACAAAATAAGAAGCTGCAATTACGAAATTTCCCAAATAGTAGTAGAATATTAATTAGGTGACCTAAACTGAAAACTTAACACAATCATCTGAAGTTAAAAAACAATAGTTAGTGATAACCTATGTTATTCCAATCAATAAATCAGAATTTGGGAAAAGTTTACCAAGTTTTGACACATTAAACATGATTATCAGAGAGCAAGAAAATCTATAATGTAGTCTTCACGGGTGTACCGCCGGATAGTGTTGTGGAAACACAATATTTCGACGGCTGGCTCTGCCGTCTTCTTCAGGTGATGAGACATGTGTAATGGTCGGCTGACCCACAGGTACAGCCGACCATTACACATGTCTCATCACCTGAAGAAGACGGCAGAGCCAGCCGTCGAAATATTGTGTTTCCACAACACTATCCGGCGGTACACCCGTGAAGACTACATTGCAGTCATACGCCGGGAAAGTCTTCGTTCTTACAAGAAAATCTATGTGAACCTATTTAAACGGAAATAAATATATCTAATCAAATAGAAACAACAGAACTGTTAAGATGAATTCGTAATTTCAGGAGTTGCGATTGTTACTAGACAGTTTGAAAAAAAAAAAAAAAAAAAAAAAAAAAAAACATTAAAATGCGAATTCAAATACCGGTACGGCTTTCACTTGTGATCCGGCATTTTCGATTGTGGTTGCCCGTAATTGCCGATACATACTCATTTATTGTTTCACAGATTAAGCACGGAAATAATAGCTTCTCAAACAGAATTACATAGTTCATGATTAACATCTTTTCGGGTTATGCCGCATTGTTTATTTAATTACTTGAGCTTTCGACTGCTATCCTATAGCCTTCATCAGAGATACTGTTTATTATTTATTTACTTATTGGCATCCGATTTTTCTCCATACAGCCAGCAAACATCATGAGGATAACAGCAGTATATATGTATATATACGTATATCAGTAGCAAAATACATTAAACTAATAACAATGTTTTGATTTAATAGGTAGGCTACATGAATTAACAACAACATGAAACGAAGCGGAAGTACAAGTTATTTCATCATTTACAATGGCTTTAAAATTTAGCATGACTTTGCCATTAGGTGTCAGGTGCTCACAGGAAAGATGGAATTTCCAATTCTCCTTTTAAATCTTTAAGAGGGAAAAGTCTTATCTTTAAACGAGCATTTCTTATATATATATAAGAAATGCTCGTATTTCAGAAACGGCTCTAACGATTTGTATGAAATTTAATATTTAGATAACGTTTTGTTTTTTAAGTTTACCTAAATAGCTGTCGTCCCTGCAAAAACGCGACTTTTACCCAAATAAAAAATCTAATTCTTGCATTTGGTATCTCGGAAATGGCGCCACGCCATCTCGTATTCGTTAGGGGGCGTCCATAAATTAGGTGGGGTGAAATAGGGCGGGGGGTCCGGCGAAATCTCACCAAGGGGGAGGGGGTCAACGGAAAACTCACGTGAATTTAGGAGGGTATGTTAGGTCGAAAAGTGAGGGTGTAACCGGCTTTGGTAGGGCGATTTCTAAAGGGGGGTCTCACCAGAGGGGGAAAGGGGGAGGAGGGTTGTCCGTAAATCTGGAAATACATATCACGTAATTTATTTATGGATGCCCCCTTATAGGTACTATTAAGCCGGGTGATGTTAGTTAAGTTCTCTTTGATTATAGCAAGGAACTCTAGCAACGTAAATCGAATAATTTTTGTACACCAGCTGGTCCGGGCTAGTAGCATCGTGGTCAGTCATCGAATGGTAATATAATAATGTGAAAATAAGTAAATGCAAGTACTTATTAATGAAAGGTATTTTATTTTGAAGAGTAGAACCTAATAAATATCACCTTTACTGTAAAAGTTGTTATCATTAAATACTACATGTTGATTGTAAAACTTTTGAAAAGTAGATGTTTAAAAAATATTGGCTTTGTCATATGTCCTTTTTTCAATGTTCTTTACAAAACTTCTTCGACAACAATATTAGAGGTTATAATGTGATCATCGTTGACCTATCGACCGTATGTGTCTTTAAAAAAAATAATATTAGTGAAACTACAAACTCATTAAAAGCCGCGTACGGGTGTGCAAACGAAGAAACAGGTTCTGATAAATACAATCCTGCCATTTGAAGCATGTGACCTTGTACTTTGCTAATGTTCATAACGAAGGTTTCTTCTTTTGGGAATTGTTTTCTAATAATTTGGAAAGGCATGGTTGATCAGAAGATGTGAAGTTACTGCGAGGTATGAATATAGTTTTATCGGAGTGCATGAATTTACCACCGATGATGTTCTCATCTAAGTGAATTACCACTAACCTTCCACCATTAACTGATCCCTGATGAGCATTAAAATATCTATTCAACATTATAATAGCATTTTTCTTTAAAAGCAATTTATGAGGTGATAAACCAGACGATCCCGGAAATGGCTCTAGTGATTTCCATAAAATTCCATATGTAGATAACGTTTTGCTTTACAAGTGTGTAATAAAATTTAACAAAAAAGGAACAATTCTTGTATTTGGTTCTAATCTCATCTCGTAGACGTTTCAGGTACCCGTAAGCCTGCTGATGTTCGTTAAGCTTCTCTTTGGGTAGAACGAGGAACTGTGCTCCTCAAAATGTCTAGGAACCCTTCAAGCCTATTACTTTAATCATGCTTTACTCAATATCTTGTATACTGAACAGAAATCGAAAATGCCTAGCGAAGATCGTTAATCCAGGTACTAAAGAGTAATCCTAGAAGCTGATGATAACGGATAAAACAATGCTTTGGAATATATTGAGAATAAAAATAACGATTTATTAGGTAGGGATTATAGTTTAGTGGTCGTCACACGGTTCCTAAGAATATTATAAGTTTCCGATTAGAACTCCTGTTGCGCTAGCAACATTTGCAGGCACTTGACATGTGATATAATGTATACATGCCCCCTTAGTTTGAGAGTCAGAATGATGCGTCGGTTCAATAATGTCAAAATGATGGCGGAAAATAAATGCGGAATTTTGAAAGATTGAGGCTGGTGTTAGAAGAGAAAGAGGAGGTAGAAAATGGGAGGAGACTGTGGGAGAGGAACTACGGATAGACAAAATAAAACCCGAAATACCCAAACTTAATAAAATGGGACTCGCAAATTAACAACTCGAACCGAAGTATACGATTTCAAAACCAAGACATAAGAGCAAACATCAAGTAAAGATTAACGTATCTTAAATGCACATGATCTTTCTACTTCGCTGATGAATTAAATGAAGAAGATAGTTTCCTTGTAAAGTCAATAAGCATTGTATCAACTTATACTACTAGTTTATTAGCTCCGTGTACCGAAGGTCGCCGGTTTGAGTCCGGCCAAGGATAGCCAAATTCCTATTAAAAAAAAGCCTTGAAACCGTAACGGAGATGTCTGAGAATTGAAGATAAGTTTGGAAAATTGATTAGAGTAAATTCTTAGACGAAAATATATTTATTTTATATCATCATCACGGATTTTGGAAGAATGGATATAGCATGACACATAGCCCTGTATTCTCACGATGCAATTTATTAGTAATATTCGAGCGGTACAACTGTAGATGAGTTTGAACCCATTAATAATTTGGGTGTAACAGTACAAAACAACATGAAGTGTGATAAACACAAAAGGTTGCCCCTAGTGTTAATCCTAGACTGCCATTGATAGATCAAAGTTTAAACAATTGCAATGCGAGATAGCACATAAAACTGTCGCTTATCCTCATCTGTAGTATTATTCTCGTGAGGGGATCGGTATCGAAAAGAAATCATTAACTTTTCTCCAACCTCCCTTCTCCTGGGAGAAGCTCAAGAAGCGGTATGGTGTAGTATCTCAGAGATCCTTTTCATCCGGCCTAATCTACTCAATAGTATCGACAAAGTACTGAGAAGAGCCGCTTCTGAGCTATACAGCCAATCAGTGCAGTTCGGATCTAGACACCGCGGCGACAACTTCCTCATACAGCTCGTGAACGTGTTATTGTCGATTTAGTTCCTGTAGTATCGTGTGTGCGCTCTACGCGTCTGGAAGTTCGCGAGGCCGCGAAAGCGATTACTTTCGTAATATTTCAGTTTATTATCTTTAGTGATACAATTAGAATTAATTACTGAAACTAGTGGTACAAACAATCATGGCCGACCCTCCGGATACGGGTCACACGATTAAGATGGCACTAGAAACGTGCTACACCAGCAGTCAAATCCCAGCCTCACCATCAGGGAACTACATCACGAGAGAAAGGTTACACCCCTAGGCAGTATCCTCTGCAAGTGAGCAGATAATCATCCTTTACGAAGCAGAAGAGGAGCAATTAAGATATCAATACTCCCAACATCCTCAACAGCAACCAGAACAACAACAACAACAACAGCAGCAGCAACTGCAGCAGCATACCTTACAGCAACAATATCAGATAATAGAACAACATCAACAGCATCATCAGCAGCAACATCATCAATAGATGGAAACTGGACCGGGAGATGACCCGTCACAGGAACGGCACGCCTCCCCAGAAGTAGCTGTTCACCACTTAGCTCGGAGAGGAGACAAACCTACAATTATGACCTCAAATTATAATCACATTACGACCAGTATGGCAATGCCAACGGCTGTGATTCTCAATCGATCATCAGAAGAAGATAGCATATCCGTCACCATACCGACTCCGCACGTTCCTGTATCAGATGATCCGATGTGTGGCAGCCAATCCATCAGCTTCAAGACGACCAAACGCCAAGTACCAGAAGAAGAGGAGGTAAGAAGATTGACGCGATCAGTGTAAAAGATGGCAAGACTATCGTCAGATGGCGCTGCAACAGCTTACTCAACAGCTCCCTGCAACACGTCACCAGTGCCAAGTTAATCAACACATTCACAACTACAGGTATTTTAATAGAAAAAATAGTCAACTTAATCATCATTCTAATCAAAGAAGCAAAATCTCAATCAGAGGATCTCTTAAACCCTACAGCGATACTAGGAATGGTAACCAATATCCCCAAACAAGACGGCCAAAATTAAGAGAGAACTAGACGAAAACAGCATAATGTTAGCTACTATAGCAGAAACTTGGCTGAAACCGGATACTAGTATCTCATTTAAAGGATTCCATATGTTACGAAAAGACAGGGAAGATGGAAAAGGTGGAGTGGCAATATTAATTAAAACATCTATATCATACACAGCTGTATACATCGACCATACAAATGTCAAATATTTTCAGGCTATAGTAGCCAAAGTGCACAGCCAAGATATGAATCTAACCTTAGTCTCAATATACTGTCCTCCCAAAACAACAATCAGAATAGATGAATGGCGAACACTCCTCCATCAAATAGAGGATCCCTACTTAATCTGCGGAGACTTTAACGCTCACCACACCCTATGGGGATGCGAGCTGAACGATGCATGTGGGGAAGCGATGATAGAGTTCATAGATGAATTCAACCTATATGTACTCAATGACGGATCTCCAACTCTTTTTTCAAAACCCGGCCAAAGGAAATCGGCAATTGATCTATCCATTTGCTCCTCATCCATCGCCACCGAATTTCAATGGGAAAACCTAAGACAGACCTGGGGATCAGACCACCACCCTATCCTAATATCAACAAAACAGCAGAATATCCCACAGACTTTTCAACCAATCAACAAATGGAACATAAGAAAAGCAAATTGGATAAAATACAGGAAATATATTGAAGAAAATATAGGACGGGTCTACTCAGCAAACACAACCAAAAGCCAGTACCAGCTATTGCTAAACGTTATAAACGAAGCGGCAATATGCTCGATCCCCACCTACAAAACAACATCAAACGTAAAACGACTACCTTCCCCTTGGTGGAACGAGGAATGTTCTAGAAAGATAGCCAAAAGGAAACTAGCCCTGACAGTATGTAAACGAGAACCCACTTGGGAAAACTATATAAATTACAAAAAAATAAATGCGGAACCAAAAAAATTCCTCAAATCAAAGAAAAAAGCCTGCTGGAAAGAATTCTGTAATAGTTTAAATAGGACCACGCCATCAACTTTAATATGGAACATGATAAATCGGTTAAAGAAGAAACCAGTGGGAATAAAAGCGCCAATGAACTGTATGGAAGAATTCGAAAAAAAGGTAGCCCAGTCATATGTGCCTACAGAGCCACTCAAATTAACAAACCAACACACGGAAAGTAACCGACAAAATATCCTATCAGAGGAATTTAAACTAAACGAACTGGAAATGGCCCTGAAATCAACCTCAAATACAACACCAGGAATAGACAACATTCATTACCTCATGCTCCACCACCTCCCTCACTGCGCCAAGATAGCTATCGTACAGATCTTTACTAATGCATGGTTAAAAAGTGAATTTCCAAGAGATTGGACAGCACAGATAATTATACCGGTACCAAAACCAGGTAAAGACAGTACAAATGCCAACTCCTATCGCCCAATAGCCCTTTCCTCCTGCATAGGTAAAACGTTTGAACGAATCATAAAAATGAGGTTAGAATGGTGGCTTGAATATCACAATTTACTGCCAAATACTCAATATGGATTCAGGAAAGGAAGAAGTACATATGACTGTCTCAGTACGCTCACATTAGACATAGAACGAACTTTTACCAACAAAGGTTTTCTTACAGCTGTTTTCCGAGACATTACGGGAGCCTATGACAATGTTCAAATTCCGTTACTAATAGAAAAGGTCAAGGCACTACATCTCCCTGAGGTATTTGTGTGTGGAATATATAATCTTCTCTATATTAGAACTATATATATACGGCAACAAAACAATACGCTATATGGACCATTCAAAGTCTCAACAGGAATCCCACAAGGAGCAATCCTTAGCCCCTTACTATTCACTATTTACATAGGGGAAATAGAAAAAAATATTCAGTCCCACAATAAAAGTATTGCAATTTGCAGACGACGTATGTATATACACGACGTCCACATCCCTAGGAATAATCCTCTGGAGGTTAAAAGAAGCTGCGAGGAGATTATATGATTGGGCGCAACATCTAGGACTAACCATTTCAACATCGAAATCTTCAGCAGTGATATTTTCTAGGAAACGAATTACATATCGAGAGACTGAGCTTCATCTGGGACCTTACTCCTTCCCGTTTTGCACATCTGCCAGACAGCTAGGCTTAATAATGGATAGTAAACTAACATGGACGGGATACATCAACCATATCATAACCAAAACGGAACACCTTTTGAACATATTAAGATCCGTAACACGCACCTGGTGGGGTGCAGACCCGGCTATAATGCTTAATACATAAAAAGCACTAATCCGTCCCATATTCGATTATGGAAGCATCTGTTACGGGAACGCCCCTAAGTATAATCTCCGAAAATTGGACATAGCACAACACCGAGCCATTAGAATATGTATTGGAGAAATAAAATCTACAGCATCAAATACCTCTAGAAACGCGGCGACAGCTCTTATCAAATATCTACCTAATGAGACGCGCCTCATTCACCAACCACCTAGTGATCCAGAAGGCAAAGGGACATACAACAATAATGGAAAAGAGGGGAAACATCCCTCGCCGCTCAACACCGTTATTGGTTACTAGCTTCAGCCAAATAAAACACAAAATACTATTAGTGTTCCAAGAAAGGACTCTTCCCTTGTTCACAAAACAATACGATATCATCAGATCTAATCCCTGAATGGATTATAAGAAGCAACAGGACAAATAACATGACAGAGAGATTTGTATCTTCAACTTGGCCGGACTTTACACAAATATCCTGAAGTGGGGGAAAGCACCGGGCCCGGATGGAATTCCAGTAAGAGTATTTTCAGAGTATGCTGCAGAAATCGGGCCATTTCTGTCTGATATATTCAGTAAATCATTAGAAGAGCGAAAAGTACCTTCAGACTGGAAAATCGCGCAAGTAACTCCGATTTTCAAAAAAGGTGATCGAAGTGATCCTGGGAACTATCGTCCCATTTCTATAACATCTGTTTGTAGTAGAGTTATGGAGCATATTATATGCTCGAACATTATGAATTTTCTAGATGATAATAATTTGCTTACAACAAATCAACATGGATTTCGGAAGAAAAGATCAAGTGAAACACAGCTGGCCCTATTTACACACGACGTAATGAAAGTTATCGATACAGGTTCACAAGTAGATGTAATTTTTTTAGATTTCCAGAAAGCCTTTGACTCTGTGCCACACAACCGCCTTTTAGCGAAGCTTCGAGCTTACGGTATATCGGATCTGCTTTGTGAATGGATAAAGGATTTTCTAACTGGTCGGTCGCAGTATGTTGTCGTTGAAGGAGAAAGTTCTTCTAATCTAGATGTTACATCGGGTGTACCTCAAGGAAGTGTAATAGGACCACTTCTTTTCTTAATTTTTATAAACGATCTCGGAGACAAAGTGAAAAGCCTTTTTAGATTGTTTGCTGATGATGCGGTTATTTATAGGGAAGTAAGAACTTTGGCGGATTGCTTAGAAATTCAGCGCGATCTGGATGTTATTTTGGCTTGGTGCGCTGAGTGGCAACTTACTCTAAACTGTAAAAAGTGCAAGACAATGAGCATAACTAACAAAAAGAATCCGATTGTTCAGAAATACGAGTTAAACAATATAGTTATTGATATGGTCGATTCTATGAAATATTTGGGAGTAACAGTACAAAGGAACATGAAATGGGACATACACATTAATTCTTTAGTAGGTAGAGCAAATTCTAGGCTGCGATTCATAGGTAGAATCTTGAAAAATTGTAATGAACAAACAAAGGAGATAGCGTACAAATCTCTTGTGCGTCCACATTTGGATTATTGTTGTGCCATTTGGGACCCGTTTCGTAAGGGATTGATCGAAAGTATAGAGAAAGTACAGAGAAGAGCCGCTCGATTCGTGACCGCTTGCTACAGTCCTTATGAAAGCGTCACAGAACTGATTAGTAGATTAGGTTGGGAGTCTCTGGTAGATAGACGACACACGTTTCGTTTAAACTTATTGGAAAACATGCGTACTCCAACTTTCACTCATGAGTGTAGTGAAATACTTCTTCCACCAACCTATTTGAGTCGGAAGGACGGGAAAGATAAAATTAGAGAAATAAGGTGCCGCACTGATTCTTATATGAATTCTTTTTTCCCTCGTACCATTAGGGATTGGAATGCACAGCAAAGAGATTAGCTTTGGTGCTGAGCACCCTCTGCCACCCACAATTTTGTGAATTGCAGAGTATATATGTAGATGTAGATGGATCAAGAACAACAAATGGAGTAGGATTCGCCTACTACTGTCCACTCACGCAAGAACACCAGAAAATACGCCTGCCAACAGAGGCCTCGATTTACATGGCAGAGACTATGGCCATTAGAAAGGCCATTCAATACGGATTCAACCGATATAATAAAATACTCATATTGACGGACTCGAAAAGTGTAGTACAAAGGATGGAGAACATTAAAAGTCAAAATGAAACGAATAAGATTTTATATGATATATTACAAATGATGTACATAGCCTCCACAGAAGGAAAAGAAATCCATTTATTATGGATCAAGGGCCATGCGTCCATCCAACACAACGAGACGGTCGACAAACTGGCAAAAGAAAGCACTCTGGAAGGACAGAAACAATACACACAACTCCCTCACACCGATCTCATAAAAACTATAAAAATAGAGGCCCTTGCAAAATGGGCAAACGCATGGACTTCATCACAAGTGTACAAAGGGAAACACTACGCATCGATCCAACCTCACATACCACACAAAGCATGTTTCGAAGAATCAAAACTCGCAAGAAAATACAAAACATCTATCATTCGCATAAGATTGGGACACGGATGCTATCCCAAACACCTCCATAGAATTGGCGCAGCAAACTCCCCATTCTGCCCGGTTGACAACGAAGAAATAGCAGACCTAAATCATATAATATTAACATGCACCCTTTACCGAACTCCACAAAATAACCTATATAATAGACTAACCAAACTAAAAATCCCACTGCCTACATCAATCATCTCCCTTTTGAGAACGGAACGACAGGACGTGCATCAAGCGATAGCTCACTTCTTAAGGGAGGCAGATATCACAATATAACCCAGGCCATTCAAGAGACCCATGATAGCTAAAACGCCCTAAAAATAGAACTACTTCAGAGATACAAAGCTTTATGCTAAAATCCACAATTACCAAACATACAATACGGATTTCACCACTTAGATGAGGTTTATTATCTAAAATTAATATTATTAAAACACCAGTTGTTAGTAAACTATTCGCTCCGCTGGTATTAAAATGTCTATTATGTCAAATAATACGTTAACATAACTAACAACTGACACCACACCATCTGCACTATTGGTATCAGAAAACTTGTACACAGACAATATGTTCAAATATAGTAGCAAAATAGAGTTATTACACCACCTGAACTATCAGTATTATTACAAAATTGTATAGAACTAGTATGCAGAATAATAACGTAACATAATCATCAATAGTCATGTCAACATTTGTACTATTGTTACTAATAAAAATTGTTTAGAACTATTATGTCAAAATAACATTGTATAGAACTATTGTGTCAAAATAACATTGTATAGAACTATTATGGCAAAAGAATATTGTAATACAACAATTGTATAGAACTATTAAGCCAAAATAATATTGTAATACAACAATTGTAATCTGGCTGTATGGTCGTTAGACCAAAAGCCATATAAACAAATAAAAAAAAGCCAATCAGTGCGGATTAAGTAGTTGCCAGAAGCCAGCTGACGAAACATGTAAATTATTTATTTTTTTTTGGCTATAACTGAAGTAACAGCGTGTTTTTGGAAGGGAACGGCCCAAATCCCATCCCTAAACACATAATAGCTGCATGCTCATTATAATTTAATTGAAGACAATCGAAAATTCATTGTCGTAAAACAACTGAAATGTATTGTAGTTAATTAAATAAATGATGAAGGTGGTTCTGAAAGAAAGACCACAAAATTTACCAACAGATACTTGCATAACATTTACACGCTCTTAATTTACTGCTGTAGGCCTACATACTTCAGGCGCACTACGAACACTGAACTGCTGCCCGCCCACCTCAGCTTGCCAGACCAAAGATTCGTACACTAATACTACTCTACTTCGTTTACTAACCAAGCTAAAGTCTTTGAAAACCCTATAGTAATGCAAATCACGTTGTAAATATTAATTAAATTATTCAGAAAACCTATCATTAAACAAAGTAAAATAATTCGATAATAATAATAATAATAAATTTAATAACAAAAAATGATTAGGGGTTGTGAGAATGTCACACATTTGCTGTGAGATCGCCTGTATAACCCTTACCAAAGTGCCAACGACTTGGGAATGGGGTTGGAACGGCAGTTTGTAGCAGAACGACTTGTTGTGATCCTGTTACAACATAGGATCACAGGCCACCTCTACAGACTACGGCCAGCGGATTTGCCTGCCCTAGCACTCAACCGCTGGCGGTATGGTAACCATAGCGATCTAACCCCGAAAGACGCCTATTTCTAACGTCCCGAGAAGAGATTGCAATCCAGCAATCATTAGACAGTCTGCCGGATCCCGCACAAAATTAAGCGGATCCGCAATCCGCAAAATGCGGATAAAACGCGTGTCAGTGCGTGACTCGCTGCCCCACTCGGTCTCTATCGGATGTATTGCACTGTTTGCCTATACCCTTCCAGTTGACATTTGGCGCGTGTGAACAAACGTTTGTTTTTGTCAACCTTCGTCATTCGTAAGTAAATAGATACACTTTTACGTATTCATTGTCGAGTACACATTTCTGTAATTTGAGTTATGTTGCGTATTTAGTACGATTTTCTAACTATATAATTAATTTTTATATGTTGCAAACGTTATCTGAACAGCAAAGTTACAGCTTTTTATTCACGGTTTCATCATTCCCATTTTCTGTATTTGCAGATAAAGTTATTGTGACAATTTCATTTTTTGCGGCTGAAAATTAGATTATTCGTTGATAAGAAACTAATGTTATCGTAATTTTAATCGCATACCTATTTATTTAGCAGCTATCAAAAGGAAATTGTATATCCTTTGACTTATTGCTGTTTTGGCCGCTGCCTCAATGCGTTTCTTTGACGAAAGCCTCCTTTTTACATGTGCCGCTCAGGCTATAGATTAATACCTCTTCTCCTATTTATTATTTCGACTAAAGGCAAAAAAAGTTATAATGATGTTTTCACGGATGTATCGACGAATTGTGTTGTAGGAACACCATACTTCGACGGCTGACTCCGCCGTCTTCCTCACGTGTGAAATTTCGTGTTTTTACAATGAAATCCGGAGATATAACCTATGAAAACTTCACTGCAATCATTCGCCGAGAAAGTCCCCTTTCTTACTAAAAAGTAATAATTTCCACTCTCAAAACGTCGTTACGCCACATATGTAAAATTGAAATACTTGACATTTTAAGTGTTGGTGAGTAGTTTCCTTTAATAACATTGAATTAACTATAAGATCAATCAAGGAATCAGGAGATTTAATAATGAATCCCACAAAAACAATTTTTGTAAAAAAAAAAAAAAAGGCCAAGTCTCGTGCTTGTGCAGTGACAAAAAGTTATGAGATCTTGTTCTGAGCCAAGTCTACACTTTACAGAGTATATTCACTTCACTTTGTGATATGGATGCTTTCTCTCGGTGTTATGGAATGTTTATTTAGAATTTAAAAAAAAAACTCTGGTAACTTGGCCACTAAGCAAACTATGGTTTTAAATTCATGTGATGTATTGTAAGGCACATAATATGACCTAACACTCAATATTTTCCATTTTTTATTATTTATTTAAAAATTGGTTTAGATTAAAAAACAAAAATGTAAAACCTCGAAATGTACTTAACACAAACTAAAAAGTTTTAATATCATTTGGCAATTAAAATATTGTTAACTATTAATTTTTATCATTTAACATTAAAATTGATTTATTAATTTAATTATTACTTAATTTATTAACATTTTAAGTAACTATGTTTTAAATATAAGCGTTAAAAAACTGTTTGCGCCAATCCCGCACGGATCCCGTGCGGATCCCACGGGATTGAAAACACTGCGGGATTGCAATCCTTAGTCCCGAGGCTAGAAGCTAGCCGGCTAGCATATACCCAAGATCCCCGAGCGGTTGTAGGATGATGGGTGGATAGATCAGGTTAGCTTATGGTGATATTTTTATTCGAGAGGGGTAGCATCCCGAGAGGGTTTAGCGCTTCCATGGAGCTTATGCTAGAACTGGTAATGACTCATAGTTGAACGTAAGGAAGTGTATTTCCAGATACTCTCATAGAGAGTAATGGTACATGGACAGAAAGGTTACTAGGTACATCCTCACATAGATTACGGCCCATTGGAGCAGGATGGTATGCATACATCTGGCGGCGGTAGGGATGCAGAGGCTTTCCGGTCCTTGGGCTCGATACCGTCCCGCCGGGCCGGGTCGAGAAGGCTTCAAGCTTCAAGCGTTATCTTAAAAAGGACAGCGCGGCAGTTCTTAACCTAAAATGGCTTCCATTGGATGGGGTGCTAATGGCCGTATAAAGTACGGTTACTGGCTCATGCCCATACGTGGTTTGGCCATAACAGACTACATAGTTTACCATTGACTTAATAGGCAAACATTCAAACACTCTCTTACAATTCCGACTGCAGAGAATTACTTTGCTCTGTGACATATTTGAGCTGTAGTGGCCGGAGAGAGAAGATCAGAAAAATAAAGAGCTTAAATTATGTTTATATGTATTCTTTCTTCCTTCTTGCCACTAGCGCACAGATGAGATTACTTTTAGTGCATCGAGGCATTTGGAATTGTTGGTATTTCCGAACTCTGTATGTCGGCTGGAGTGGTCTCTTATACTGACCCCTGTGGGATTCCTGTCATTATTGGTCGGGCAGCGAATATTTTTGTGCCCGTTCCAACGCTGAATGTTCGTTGTTGTAGAAATCTTTGTAAAATTTTATACAAATATAGAGGCATTCCTGTGTTTCTAATTTATAGAGAATTCCACTGTACCATAATTTAACAAAAGTCCAGGCATCTTTGAGAAAAGAAACCAAGATGTGATGTTTAAGCTCCAAACCCTGTCACGTCTTCAACCAGGCGAAAGCCAAATTTGTGAGTCGGGATGGCCCCCATAACACAAAGAAAGGAAAATAATCACTTAAGCACTATCTTTACTAGAGGTTTTAATAAACTAATGTAGTGTTTAGTTGGTTGGGAAGGGTGGAAGCGTTATAGTTCTCTTTATCATTTAAAAATTGTCATATATTGATATTTATTGGGTATTCTTTACGGATTTCAGACGGAGGCGTATTTAATTTTAAATATCAATATGAGGAGTTCCAAATCAAATACAACGCACTGCACCGTCTTACGTTTGTCAATCAACAAGAAGACAAACCACTAAGAAAATCATAAATATTAATGGAACAAATTCAACATTATGAAATTTTACAATGAATGACAAACATTCCGCATTTTGTATTACTAATTTTCCCTTTAAAACAACTGGAAATGTTCCTCACGATTCTAATGATCGGACACAATACCAAAAAAAATTCCATAGTATAAGTTTGTCGGGCGCAGGGTTTTTTTTTGTATTACCAACGAAATATGGTGATAGAAAGTTCACAAACGTTTGTCTATCTTTCAAAGAAAAAAATTGTTAAAATAGCTATTGGCTTTAAACAACAATAGCTCAACTTAATCTCTAAAAATTTCTTTTGAAAGGGTCGTTACTGGGGTGGTCTCAAAGATTTGAAATACACACTGCTAAGTTCGTTGTGCTTTTACCGGAACAATGTAAACTGCTCCGTCAGGGGCAAATGTTGCAAGATATGCTCGCTTACAATACTGAAGTCATTATTGACATGAGTAATTCTGCCTACTGCATAATCAACTTATGCTTTACCCCTCAGAAATCAAATGTAATACACGGAAAGTTCGTGTAGTAAAAATAAAAAGGATAGATAACATTTCTTGTGAATAAAATAACAGCCGTCAATATGACGACGAAAAAGTGTATTTCGTTGATCATAAGCTAACTTCATCGTTGCTCCATGATCTATTATTGATGTAAAGGTTAGACATTTAAAAAAAAAATACAAAAACTATTCCCTATGTTATTTATAAATGAAGCTACAAGAGAAGCGATTTTGACCTTCAGAATAATACATGAAAGGCGGATCAAGAAAAACAAAGATACGTTTATGAAGTTTGTTGATTTTAAAAAAAGATTTTGATAATGTTCGAAGTACAAGATGTTCAAAATTTTAAAGAAGTCAGGTCCAAAATACCAAGATAGAAGAATACTTTATAATCTATATAAGAATAAAGTGGTTTTAATAAAATTAGATAATCATAAGAGACACGCATTAGTCAAAAAGGGTATGACACAAGGTCGTAGTCTATCCCCATTGACATTCAACTTATATGTATAGGAAGCAATAAGTAGTGAACAAAAAATTTGGCATAAGTGTTCAAGGAAAAATATCAGTATGTTACATTTTGCTGATAACATTGTCCTGTTATCAGAACAGGCTTAGGATATTGAGAAGTTATTGAATGGAATGACAAAAATACTAAAGGAAGATTTTGGACAAAATATAAACCAAAGCAAGACAAAAGTGATGAAATGTAGAAGCAATAATATTCATAACACTACATTAAATACAAAAATAGGAACAGATGCGATAGAAGAAGTAAACGAATTCAGCTACCTAGGAAATATAATGGCAACTGACGGCCGAAGTAGGAATGATTTTAAAAGCAGAATAGCACCAGCAAAAAGAGCGTTCACGAAAAAGAGAAATCTATTAGTTTCAAATATAAATCTAGTATTAGAACTTTTAAAAACTCTATGTTTGGAGCACATGCCTTTATGATACAGAAGCATGGGCTTTAGGGATACCAAAAAAAATGAAGTATTTGAAATATGGTACTATAGAAGTATGCTGAAAATTAAGTGGACAGATAAAGTACGAAATGAGCGTGTTTTTGAAATGATGGATAAGGAAAGAAGTTTGTGAAAGAAGAGACAGGCTGGTAGGTCATATTTTGAGATATGCGGGATTGGTTAATTTTTTAGCGGAGGGAACAGCTTTTTTTTTATCTGCTTAACGTCTCTCTAACAGCGAGGTCTTTAGAGACGGGAAAGGATGGGGGGCAAGGAATGGGAAGGAATTCGGCCATGGCCTTTTGAAGGAAGCATCCCGGCATTTGCGTGGAGTGATTTGGGAAACCATGGAAAACCCAAATCTGGATGCCCGGACGGGGATTCGAACCGCCGTCCTCCCGAATGCGAGGCCAGAACGCTAACCGTTACACCACCACGCTCGGTGGGAACAGTCAGAGACAAAAATTGTTGAGTGAGACAGAGATTAGAATATATGAAGCAGATATTTGAGGAGGTGGGTTACAAGGGGTACGTTGAGATGAAGAGGGTAGCGCAAGACGGGAAGAGATGAAGGATTGCATCAAACCAGTCGAGAGACTAATGACAGCAAAATATAAAAATCCTCTAAAATAACATGATTTAGAATTGTATTTGACATAAACATAATCACATTGTTAGGAAAAACAAACAGTTTACAGTTACATATCTACTCATACTTATTTTCGCATGGTTCAACGATAGACCAATATCAAGTGCACTAAGTCGAGGAAAATCTCTCGCATTTACAAAAAGGTACGGCCAAACTTTCAGGAAACATTCCTCACACACAAACAAAGAAAATATGTTATGTGGACATGTGTCCGGAAACGCTTACTTTCCATGTTAGAGCTCATTTTATTACTTCTCTTCAAATCACATTAAACATGGAATGGAAACACACAGCAACAGAACGTACCAGCGTGACTTCAAACACTTTGTTACAGGAAATGTTCAAAATGTCCTCCGTTAGCGAGGATACATGCATCCACCCTCCGCCGCATGGAATCCCTGATGCGCTGATGCAGCCCTGGAGAATGGCGTATTGTATCACAGCCGTCCACAATACGAGCGGTGAATCGAGGAAGTACAGTACATACTAACGAAACTAAAATGAGCTCTAACATGGAAAGTAAGCGTTTCCGGACACATGTCCACATAACATATTTTCTTTGTTTGTGTGTGAGGAATGTTTCCTGAAAGTTTGGCCGTACCTTTTTGTAACACGCTGTATATATATATATATATATATATATATATATATATATATATATATACGTTGATGTACTTATGTACTTCCCTTCCTCAGGATACGAGAAACTTCGGAGTCGACAGATATCATGTTACCAACAAAAAGAAAAGATTGATTATGAGGACTTCTATTACTGTTTCGTACACAGAAACATGCGCGATATCATAGATAGATAGACAGATAGATAATGTTCACTTTGATCCCATGTGAGAATAATCTCGGGGATCTGGAACAGTACATACACTTATTAGTAATGTCAATATTACTACATAATTGATCATATTATTATATATTGACAACAAGTTAGTTACAACCCATTAGTATAACCAATATCTCCTTTAATCTACAAATACAATCCCGAGTTAATTAATACTTATTATGTGGAACAGTGTATACACTTGTTACCAGCATCTAATAACCAGTTATTTTCTTATCAACCAGTTACCATGATAAGTTTCACTGTAATTTGTGACTACATATTATATTATGTTAGTTGCTATTGATGTGGAACAGTACACACACGTATTAGCAATATCAATTATTTTACCAACAACTCATAAGCAGTCAATTACTTAAAAACCTGTTAGTATGATAATTTTTCACAGCAGTTTTTGAGTGCATGCTATCCCATGTTAGTTACTATATATGAGTGAAATTTTGTAAACAGTGTAATTACTTCATTTGAGAACATAAATGAAGTAATGGTGCAATCCCAGTCATTTTTCTTTTGTGAATGTAAAATCAATTTGTGGTTTTTCCAGGTTGCAGACAGGTTACGTTTATACACCTGAAGGCGAAGTTTATCCGATGGAGTGGTGCGACCTGTTACTGTACCAACACGGAGAGAATGGATCTCCTCCGACGGATCACGCCTTCTCCTTCAAAGCTGGTAAATATGGCTAACAAGTATCTGACAACGTGTCTCTTTATTGCAGTCGTTTGCTTCCGCAGCCGGAATAAATATTTCCTACGCTGTGGTGGTGGCATCACGTGCAAATATGATGTGCCGTCATTTCGACTGACATGCTTCGTCTTTCCTCCAGCGCGGACGTCCATTTCAGTCAGTGTGTTTGCCGACGGAGTTGATTTAAACTATAACTTGTAGCAAATGTAAAGGTGGGGGACAAATGTTGTCGAAAGGGTTGTCAGTTGAACTATACGAAACGATTATTATTAACCTGATAATTGTGACCCGGTTAGTATTAAACGCGATATATGCGTCGGACGCAGGGAGCACAGCATTTCAGAAGATGTCGAAAATTGTGGTTAACGTCGGCAGAAGTGCGGGCACATACACGAATTCCTTTCATCCAGTATTGCGACCCCTAGTCTATTTCGTGTGGGTGTACTCTTTAATCTAAGGAAGTAGTGGAGTACGTTAAAATACTCTTTGTAGCCAACACATACTATCATCTCATTGATTTGTTTCTTACGTATAGAAATACTATCCGAACGAAAGCTTGGTATTTGTCGTCAATTGGTCACATTCGACAAATAAGATCGTGTGCTGTGTGCCGGAGCCAACAGGCGATCAACTTGGTTGCCAGCCTTGTTTGTTGTCAACTTTGTTGTCAACATTTGTCACAGACGAAATGTTGGTAACAAAGTTGTAAATATAAACATCACACCCCAGGACGTGTAATCCGCTTAATTTACTGAGTGTTTTCTATTGCGGCTTTTTATTATTTTGTATGAATGTTTTAAAATTTTTTCTTGTGGTACAGCTTGGTTAATTAAAAATGAACGTGGGAGTCTTGCCGTTCTTAGTTTTAAGCGAGCTGTATGAAGATGAGGTGCGTTTTGCTAAAAAGAGAAAATTATGATCACAAAAGAATTCTGATTTATGATTCCAAGCGAACTAAAAGGTGGGTTCAAAAAGTAACGAGCCGGAGTAGTTGCATTTCAGAAGTATTGGCTCTGGCTATTGAGGCATCTGTCTCACAAGGTGGTGAATGGCTGTCTCGTAAAATACCTGAGACTGCGATGTGAACCAGTTCCGCACGTACTGCTTGACATCGTCGTCCGAAGTGAATCGTTTGCCCCTCGGAACCTTTTCTAGGGTACCAAAAATGGCGTAATCGCAGGGAGAGAGGCCTGGACTGTATGGAGTGTGACCGAGTACTTTCCACTTGAATTTCTGCACGCTTGGCGAAGTAACGCTGGGCATTCACTGTTATCCCGTGCTGCAAGAAGTCTATCAGAAGCGGGCCATCATGGGCAAAGAAGAATGTCAGCATTACCTTTCCTGCAATTGTGTGGATGGCTTTGGATTTTGTTGGTGTTGGTGACCCTCGAGACTTTGTCGTTTCGATTCCGGTTCGAAGTGATTACACCAAGGGTCATCTTGAGCCATCACTCGTGCCTTCCTTGGCATAGCGCTGCAGATTATCATGACAGTTGGCCATTCGACATGCTTTCTGCTGTGGTTGAAGACTGTGGGGCACCCATCGGGCGCACACTTTGCGTCAGTTCAGTCTTTCCGTCATGATGGTGTGAACACTTCCGACGCTCAATCCGACCTCAGCGCCTACGGCTTTCACTGTAACTACACGGTCCTGGGTAACGAGGCTGTCAACCAGCTGGACGATATTCCAAACCATACATCATCGGCTAACGATACCCGTCCTTCCCTGAAGCGCTTATACCACACCTTGATACTTGCAGAAAAAATGCAGTATTCAACATACACTTGTGACAGTCTTCGATGAATGTCCGTTCCCCTTACTTCTTCCGCTCTCAGAAAACGAAAAACACCTCTCTCCTCTTCTTTTGACGCCTCCCCTTCACTGTAAACAACAAGAACGATCGCTGGACGACTGACGCACACATCTGCTAGCTTTGCAGTCACGTGACTTGCACTCGTGACCCTCTAGCGGCGGGCATGTGGACCTCCGCACTCTTGTCGGAAACCCTCTTTGTTACTGACGGAACGATATTACCATTCTGCACATTCCAGATTCCGTATCGTTGCTTTTTGAACGTTCCTTATACACTTTACTGCAACCCACGATTTCAGAATGTAAGGTAAAACCTACTAGGAATTTTTGGATAAGTGCGGCCATTTATTGGAAATGACACAAACATGAGAACTGCTATTACTGAGATTGAATGGCTGTCCACAACCCTGCAGTTTTTAGCTAGTGGATGATTTAAAATTTCTCACCGCGTATATCGCCACAAAGTGTCGGAACAATAATTTATCATTGAGACTTGTCGTGATATGAAAAAGGCTTTGATCGAATTGAACATTCTAGTTACGTGGGAAATCCAATGTTTTGAAATACTATAAACATGGCACGTATTCCTCTTTGGTTTCAACTCCAAACCTTTTGCTCAGTTCTGCGTTCTTCACTTCCACTTGGTATAAATTTTAATAGTTGTAAGTCTTTACTTAAAACTGCTATTATTCGCATTTAGCTCAATTTTTAGCAACGAGCTAAAGGTTTTGTTGGGATCCTTGGAAATTCCCGATTTGATTTTAGAATGCTAGTGTAATTATCTTAAATTGTCAAAAAAATCTACCCAAACTGGATTGTTTGGTATACTTTCCGTATCAGTAATTGACCGCAAACAATAAGATTACAAAACAAACCGATGCGTAGCGTAACAAAAAACTATAACATTAACAGAAAAACTTAAAAACCTTTTTTTTTTATTTGTGCCTTTACGCCTTATCAACGTCGATGTTATTAGAGGCTGGATGGGACTGGGGACAAGGAGCGGGAAGGAATTCGGCCATGGCCTTTTGAAGGAAGCATCCCGGCATTCACCTGGAGTGATTTGGGATAACCATGGAAAACCCAAATCTGGATGCCCGGGCGGAGATACGAACCGGCGTCCTTCCGAATACGAAGCCAGAGCGATAACCGTTCACCCACCACGCTCGGATTTTTGTATTGTATACTTCCCCACAGATGCTTCAACAAGATCGCCAACACCAGTGTTCGCCCACCAAATATCCAAAGTTTTTTATTTCAACTCCAACCAAGCGTAAATATGAAACGTTAACTACCAACCTGCCCGCCGACGTTCAACAGCTCCTTCAACACGGCAAGTTGATAACCATGTTAATCGTCTATGAGCTCGTTAACCATGTTTTCTGCTATCTTGGGATTAATAGGATGAACTCTTACTTTTAATTAAATAGTTTCTTGTTTTGTGGACTGTGCCACTGGGCTACTGTGCTGAGTACGTAACTATAGCTGTCTGTGGCCAGTAAAAATGGCGGGAGAGTGCGAGAGCGCTGTTGCCACACTTCGGAACATTCTCGGGTAGCGCTCTCTCTCTCTAATACCAGAAAATGGCAACGCTGAGCGTTCTGTGTTGCCTTGTACGAACGTCAACGCAAAAAAACGATTACTACAAGCCAACAGGTGAATTTAATTATTAACTGCACGACCTGGAAATGGGGCATTCAAATCCGCCAGCCAATACGTCTGGCCACAGCTATAAATGGACGACTATGATAACAGTACTTAGCATAACACCACCACACCTAAAGAACAGAAAACTTATACTTCATACAAAAAGCGGGTGCAAAATTACAAAAATGTAGAGGAAGACAGTGATTAGAATTTATGAAACTGGTAATTGAAGACGTGGGTTGGAAGAGGTATGTTGAGATAAAGAGGTTAGCGTAAGATAGGAAGATAGGAAGGAATGGGGAATTACATCAAACCAGTCGAGAGACATGGGAGCAAAAAGACAAAAAATTAAATAGTTTACCCGGCTGACAAATGTATCAGATCTGTAGAATACATATCCGCGTTTCTTCAGCTGGAAGTTTAAAAAATGACTATTGACTTTGTCTGATGCTTGTGCGCGTGTAAATTTTTAAACGTTTCATGCCGTGCATGGTGTGTACTATGGACTGATTGTGATCGTCTGAGGTGTATGTATGCATAATCGTGTATAGACATGGGAAAATAATTAGTAAATATCTTAATCTGAGGTGTTGCAATGCTCAGCTATTGTTTGAACAGTGGTTTGGCTAGTGTCGGTATAGTAATAGAAATACGAGAGAATACACTCTTCAAATCCTTCTTCTTTTGTTTCTAGCTGAAAACACGTCATTAATGCAAAGTGGATATATGTATACATAAGAAACTAAATCTTTCCTCAGTTTAAGAAAACATGATCTCATCATGTATTTTAATTTTAATACTGTGAAGTGTTTGGGAGGAAAAGGTATTTGTTGAATATGTCATAAAGCAATGATAAATATGTGTTCAAATATAAAAAACTTAATCTTTTCTACACAGAGCTTTTTTTTCTTTGCCATCCCATGTACAAATGTTCTCTTATTACTCCAAAAAAAGGTGCCTACGGGGTTTCTCAATCGTTAATGCCATACGTAATTTAGTTAAACGGTTAACATTTGGTCCCCCCCCCCTCCCACCATTATTGGTTCGGTTCTAAACAAACAAAACTTCACAACAATATGAATTCCGGTGGAAATAGTTACACTATGACCGACCTACTCAGGACTGCCGACTTCTTTCACCGCCCAAATAATTTTCTTTTATTCGGCCGAACACGCTGGTCTTCCATCATTTTTACATTTGTACATATCACCGCATCGAAATGAAAGAGTAAAAATGTATTTTCGCCTGTAAATGCTTATTATGACTTGTTTTGATACTTCAGTAAATTACATAAATTATCTCCTAAAATATAATTTTCTTTCATATCACACCTTCTCATAAATTTTCGATTTCAGTTGCCAACAGGCCAGACTATATTGGTGACTTAGATACACAGTTAAAAATATATAATTATGTAATTAAAAGTAAACATATAAATCAAATGAACTGTATCCCTGGGAATCACAGTTAGGGTTGTCACCTGAACTATATTGTACAATATTTTTCTTTATTTTCCGTGGTGTAAGCTATTCTGACAGATTCGCCCAAATATAAGCTATCCTGGCATTGGTCGCCATATGTAAGCGACCAATTATCCTGCGAAATGGTCAGCCAGAGTTAGCTGATTACTCCGTTAGTGGTTTATGGCATGTTACTCAAACAAGAACGGCCAGAATCTCCTCTTTCAACACATGCAAGTCGCTAGCTCAGATAAACAAATTGAGAAGTATTTTGTCATAGTCTGGAAATAAAAAACTCACTGTTCTGGTCGAAATACTAGTGAATTAAATTAATAAAGTTCCTTGACACAATTTTTATAACATTTTTGTTACATAGAAACAAGTTTACAATACATTTCAGACCCTGAAATCACAATTTGCAGGCATATACAGTATTTATATTAAATAAAACGTTTCAGTAACACAGACACTTCAAAAATATATTATTTATGCTAATAGAACGCTGAGCTTAATCATCGAATCCATGTCAGTCACTTATGGTCACGCAGCCAGTCTTCGTTGCTTGATTAACAACGGCTTGATATCTATGTAACTATATAGTAGAGGTTATGAGATTTATTCAATAAGCGTTTTATTTAGTTAAGTACTCGTGAAGAATACCAACACACTAAAAGGAAAGCTGTTATTTCATTTAAATCAGTATATTAATTATTGATTACTTTTTGTTTGTGTACAGTCAGTCGATTTAAATGTTTTCTTGTATTCTCTGTTCAGGGATATCGCTGTTACTGAACTGAAAACCAAATTAAATCATTTTAAGGCAATGAGTGTTATTTAATGACTATTGTATTTAGTTAAGCAATTACGAGAGAATAAACTACCGGAACACCGCGTTGAACCTATTATTTTAGACAGCTTTCAATGTATTTGTATGTGTGTTTCCGCTATGTTCTATGACAGCGGTTCTCAAACTTTTATGCTCCGCGAACCCCTTTTAAATTTTCCAGACAGTGGCGAACCCCCTAAACAAATTTTTAAAAAAGCTTTAAAAAAATAAGAATTTTTATTTTCATAAAAGTAATACACTTATACAGAAGATTGTTGTCAGTTAATGTGATAGATGAGCTTGTTTTTTGTCGCATGTTGAGTCAATATCAGGAACAGTTTTACTCAATCTCAGTCTCATTTCATATTCGACATTCATTCGATTCCTGTATTTCGTTTTTATCATAACCAGGTGGGAAAACCCACTCTCACATAAGTAAGTTGTCACGAAGGGTAAAAGAAAATTAACTGCTTTACGTGAGAGCTCCGGATATTCTTCCTGTCTTGCTGCCCAAAAATCAATTAAAGACATCTTTTTAAAATCAGCATGAAGAGTACGATCTGTGGACATTTCCAGCAATGATTCATGTTGCTTAATGCTCAAACCAGAATTTATGCTTTTGGTTGTGATAAATGGATTTCGAACCCAGTCTTCAGCATTACCGATATCTGGAAAATACCTTTTCAGTTCATCAGAGAGCTGAGACAAATGTACAATAATTTCAGCTTTTACTTCGGCATCCAGTGATAAGGTGTTGGTCGAAACAAATTCATGCAGAAGAGGAAAACATTCAATAACACCTGATATCATGCAAGTTTTCCAAAATTCAATTTTTCTTATGAGGGCTTGTATTTTATCCTGCACAATGAATATGTTACACGTGGAGCCTTGCATAGAAGCTTTCGTTTCGTTGAGAGAAGAGAAAATATCAGCTAGATATGACACCCTTATAAGCCAGGTTTCATCTTCAAATCTTAACTTGAGGTTGAAGTCACTGTCCTTCACAAATAAATAGACTTCATGACGCAGTTCAAAAAACCTAGCTAACATCCTGCCTCTTGAAAACCAACGCACTTCACAATGTAAGAGTAATGAAACTTGTTCACTGCCCATGTCCCGACATAATAATGCAAAAAGTCTCGAGTTGAGCGGACGTGCTTTTATGTAATTTATTATCTTTACGACCTCTGACAATACTGTTTTTAAATAATCAGGCATTTTGTTGCACGCCAGTGTCACTCTGTGCAATGCACAGTGCATACTTTTGGCTTCAGGAGCAAGATGTTTAATTCTAGTGATTAGTCCAGATATCCTACCTGTCATGGCCTTGGCACCATCAGTCGAAACACCAACACACCTTCTCCAGTCTATGCCATGTTCTTCAAAAAAATCATTGATGACGTTGAAAATATCTTCTCCTTTTGTCGTAGTCTCCAAGTTCTTGCATAACAGAAAATCTTCTTCAGAAATGATTCTGTGTACATATCTAACAAAACTAAGTACATTCGGCAGTCCAGTAATATCGGTTGATTCGTCAACTTGAATTGCAAAATAAGTATTTTGCAGTCGTTCTGCTAGTTGATTTTCAACATTGAGTGCCATGTCGTGAATGCGCCTTGCGATTGTATCATTTGAAAGTGGTATTTTATCCAGCAATTTTGCTAATTTGTCTCCTAGCACGCAACTGACCATTTCTTTAGCAGCTGGCAAAATTAATTCCTCGGCAATATTGTATGACTTGCCGGTCTTTGCAATTTTGTATGCCACTAGGAAAGACGCACGTAAATAATCAGCGTTGGTAGTTGCAGTATTTGTCACAGTTTTTTTTTTTTTTTTTAAGATTCCAACTCCCTCTTTTTTAGAACAAAAAAATCTAAAGATTTGTTTACGTACTGCTGATGTTTTGTCTTCAAATGTCTTCGCAGCAATGATGGCTTCATCGAGCTATTTGCGAGAACTTCTGAACATATTACACACTGTGGCTCTGGGTACTGGGTGTCTTCTTTGCACACAAATCCAATTTTCAGATAATCTTCATCATATTTTCTTTTCTTTGTCGATGGAATGAAGTGTTCTTCTGGTTTACTTGTTTTCCGCGTATTTTCTTTCGAAATCGAACTTTCAGTAGACGTAGACATAATTTGACTCAACGAAGTTTTCAATGTTTCTGAACTGGATAACTTTTGAGTATCTGGGCATTTTCCGCGTATTGATCCGGTTTTTAACCACTGGTTCATGTTTTCACTTACTTTTTAATCAAAATTACTTATCAACTTTATTTCAGCCGGCCGAAATAAGTGCGCGCGCGGAGTACCACTGACTTGAGAAACAACTATACTAAACAATGCCGCGCGCTTTTTGTCAGTCACAAATTATTACGTAATTTCAAGCCATTGTAGCCCTTTCTTAAGGCATTATTTTCCGCCCCTATTGTTACCAAAACTAACACGATTGTGAGTGGTGCCGAATAATGGAAATATATAGCATAATGTAGAATTTGAACCTTGAAAGGTATTTGGCGTTCAGAAATTTACATATTATCTATTAATATTTATTCGGCACATCGAGTGAAAGGAGCGATATTTCTTTGAAGGCATTGTTTTAAATGATGCATGTCACACGCGTGATACAATCAGTCTGCCACCATTACGTAAATCTCGCCGCGAACCCCCTATGATCAACTCGCGAACCCCTAGGGGTTCGCGTACCACACTTTGAGAATCGCTGTTCTATGATGTCACTGTATCAACCTCATGAAAATAGTTCCAATGGGTCAAATTTAGATCAAATGTATTCAAAGGTGGTGGTATAAGTTATGAACGGCAATGTTAGTGGAGATTGAAGTTAGGTTGAAATTTAACCAGGACGAGAATGACAACTGACACACTTTTTGCAGCTTAATTTACTATGAATCCAGTTATTTTTTAAAAGAAAATTAAGCTGTGTTAATAAGCACCATGTTTCTGAAGTTATTACTTCATGAGGATGGAAGTAGTTCCATATTTATCGTGCTGAATGTGGCCTAGACCAAGAATAAAATTGATATTTTGTGGAACATCTAAATGTTTTGTTATTTCTCACTGATTTTTAATTTCGTTGGTTCCACATTTCTATCGTCATTAATTCAGTGATACAACTGTATCGCTATAACTACAAGTGAAATATGTACAACATTGCAAAATCAGGATAATTTATTAACAATTCAATACAATTTATCAACTGCAAAGAAAATGAATTTCCAGAATATTGCGTTCAATCCATAGATTTTTCTTATCCGAATATGAGTAACACTATACATATAGCAACACAGCAACAAGATCATTTTGATGTCCTCGCATTCGGGAGGACGCGGGTTCGAATCCCCGTCCAGGCATCCAGATATTTGGGTTTTCCATGGTTTCCCCAAATCACACCAGACGAATGCCGGGATGTTTCCTTCAAAAAGGACATGGCCGAATTCCTTCCCGTTCCTTGTTCCCAGTCCCATCGCGCCTCTAATCACCTTAGCTGTTGACGAGGCGTAAAGCAATTATAATAATAAAAAAAAGTTTTGACATTCCGGAATTCTGCTGAGCAGAAATCATTTTTGGATGCAAAAAACATTCCTAGTAAACTCACATTAATTTGGAGCTAGAGCCGCATGCCTTTGTAAATCAAACTTCCATTTCTAATACACTTTTTTTGTATTTTATTTTATTTTTTAAGGAAAATTTTAAATACAAGACGAAGACAGATGCTAAACACACCGGAGCAAAACTGACGCTTAGTAAGGCGTGACGTCACGAACTTCGATTGGTGTTTCGCATCGCATGACTAAAGGTTATATTTCTGGGTTTCTATTTATTTAAAAAAAAAAGTTTTTAACTCTTGTTCAACAAATAAAAACGATTGTTAATTAAAGTTCCATGCTTTTCTTTTTGTGTGAAGTACTCCATCCACACCGAGGTGGCAGGTTGCGGAGTGCCTCTTTGAAGTCTCTATACTGAATGCGAATTCTTTCGATTTCCTTTTTCTAGACAACCTCGTGCCGGTTATACTGCGATTGTTCGATCACTTGATGCGAGAAAAAGGTTACTTCATCTACTAAGAAATCTAAACAATTTTGGTTGTATGTCCATGAAATGGAGATGGATCTAATAAATTGAGACACTGTCATTGGAAAGTGCTTAGATAAATTGCCACCGAGCGTGTGCTCCATTGCGATTATATTAGACTAGCTGGTATAACCGACTGTTTTGTGGGTCAGGAATAGTGGAGTGTGGCGTTGCTCTATCAGTGGTAGTTGTGGTGGTACTTACTAGGTGACGTTTCGTTGGGTCGACGCTCTTCCGGTTCCTCCTTGCTTCTTGCGTACTTCATTGCTTCAATCTTGGTAGTTGCAATTACCATGGCAGGTGGTTATATTAGGGAAAGGCATCCAAAACTTTTACCCACTTATTCCATCAGCAGTAGAGAGGTTTACAATCCTTGTCGTTCCCTCGAACAACTATCCTGGTGCATGAAATGTTCTCCAAGACTTACAAAGTTCACTTACTGGTAGGCGCGGACCCGGTTGGCTTCCGATGATCTTTTGGCGATGTTTAATCGGGCGTAGTGACGCCGTAAGATGATACTGTTTGATGTGAGGTCGAGCCACTCTATTGTCCCGTCTATATAGTCACTTCCCACACTCCTATACACGTTACTTAGTCTGAAGACCTGTCTGTGATTTTACACAGTGTCAGACATCGACCCCAAAAGTTCGATCGATGCTCTCGAACATTTGAGCGTGGCCGGTTGTCTACTTCTCGACCAGTCATGTCTACTATCGATCGTTCACCTTGCTCAGAACGTGACGAACACACAACCGCCGAATCAGACTGTTAACAGCGTTCTATTTATACTCTGGCTAGCGGTCTGTCGTATCTTTTTAACAGCTGCCTTATACTCCCATACTTTTAGGATAGTTATTTATTCCTTAAAATTGCCTATTTCATTAGTGTAAGCCCGTAACGGTGTTTTGGTAATGGTCGCGGATCTAGAACAGGTCCTTTTTTTAGGGTCAAAGGTCATGAAAGGTTTACCTGATCTGTCTAAAACACTAATTTGGTCGGTGTCTACCCTAAGGATTCCTCGTACGAAATATTAATAATATCTCTTGAGTTTGAATGGACTTAGAAATAATAATGGAAGTATTAAACATGGACAGAGACGATCTGTTTGAATATCTAAGTGACCCAGGGACAGTAAACACACACCGAACGTTAAAAACAAAACATTATTCAAAATTCACCCACACTAACTTTTAATAGCCTTAACATCAAGTGTGATGTCCTATATAAATAGCCCGTACCCGCGACTTCGTACGCGTGGATTAAGAATTTTTTTGCCAGAATTAAATATAGAAAGTTGCTAACGAAGGATTGGTCCCAAACAATATCGAGTAGCAATAATATGACAGGAAAGCTATCACTATATCATTGTACCGTCGAACCTGTCTCTTGAAGAGAATCAATTTCCAACATATTTCTGTCACTATTCAATAAGGTCTCAAATTTTCGTGACTACAACTGTTAATCATACTGGAAAAAATATCCTGTGCCCTTCATACAGATTTCCTTATAAAATTCTGTCACAACGATATAGCCATTTAGTCGTCAAAACGTAACAAAAAGACAGAGACTTACTTCCGTATTTATAATAATATTACTGTGGTTCACACTCACACACTGACTACGAACAACACCTGAGGGATCATTATAACGTAAAAAAGTATACACCTACAACATTGCAAGACTACCTACGATTTTCCTCGCATTGCACCCCTAACTTTCTAATATCTACAGTTTATCATTCAATCTGAATAACCTACGGCCCAGGCCTGACTCTTACGATGAAAAATAATTTTTATAACTCTTAGCCTCCACGGAGATTTGAACCAGAGACCACGACGTTAGCAAGCAAGTGCTTTAACCACTAGGCTGCCAGTCCACTATACGGAAACACTGTACGGAGACGACCATATCCAACGTGTCTGTCTATCGCCGTATTTGGAAGTTATGAGACAACATGTGTTATTTATACAGATAATTTTTCAACCAAATGTAGACAGTATTTTTCTCCTTGTTTCAAAGAATAAGTGTGCAAAGTTTCATCGAGATCGGATGAAAACTGTGGATTTGTATGAAGAACAAACAAACAAATAATCATTCATCTTTATATATAAAGATACATACATAATGATGGCCGAGAAATGTAACAGTAGCGTTTCATTGATGGCAACGACTTCCATGAATTGTAAAGTACAATTTTATTCCTTTTCTTCTTCACCCTTAAAGTTTTGCCATATTATTTTAAGAATGAAATGCTACGAAAATCAGACTTAATGAATGTATTCTGGCAATTCATTTCATCGCAGATCTGCTATTAAAATATGCACATAACCTCGAATTTATAGTAAAATCTCTGGTCGCGAACGAAGGCCGGCGCATGACTTTACCATTCTCCAGGCAATAGCTACCGATCTAACGAAATTATAGTATATATTTAATTAAATACTCTACTTAACTGTTTTGCCCGTATTTGCTGGTGCTTACGGTACCAAATAAACTATCCGATTTGTCACTACTTTATTTACAAAGGCGGAATCTAGTTTTGGTGTAGCTTTAAATCTAAAATACTTCCCATCTATACCACTAATATAGTTGGGTAAATTACACAGTGTGCTGAAACGTTAGTTATTTTAACATATTTAACTGTAATAGGTATTGACATGAACTCTAGCTGTAATTTAGCTTGTATTACCTCGGACGTTTCATATACAATTCGTTCAGTTGTTAACTGCTCTGTTAAAGTAAATAAAAAGGTATAGCTTTAAATGAACATCTATTTACACCGTACCTGAAAAAAAAAGAAATAATGATTAGTGATTTGCTGGGTAGAAGAATTTTTAAAAGGTAGAAAACAGAAAGTTAGGGTAGGAAATGTAGTATCAAAAGAAGTGGAAGTAAAAATGGGTGTGCCAAAGGGTAGCGTATTGGGACCATTGCTATTCATTATTCTAATGAATAATTGTGTTGATTGCTTTCTATCTGAAATTAGATTGTTTGCAGATGATATAATGCTGTATAAAAGAATCAAAACGATAGAGGATTGTAAACAGTTGCAGGGTGATCTGGACAGGATATCTAGTTGGGTTGGTAAACATGGAATGAAGATAAATGCAAAGAAGAGTCAGCTAATTAGATACACAAATAAAAAACAAAAGGTTAATTATGAATATAAGGTGGGGAAAGAATTGCTTGCTGAAGACTTGAAATGTAAATATCTTGGCATTACTTTTGATAACAAGCTTAACTGGGCAGGACACATTGGACAGGTGGTAGGAAAAGTTTTCAAAGTTCTGCACTTGTTGGAGAGAGTGATGAGGGGATCTACGGGAGAAGTAAAGGAATTGGGTACAAAACTTTGGTGAGACCATTGCTCGAATATGATAGTGTAGTATGGGACCCTCATTTTACGTATCAAATACAGGAGTTGGAGATAGTGCAAAGGAGGGATGCTAGATTTGTTTCTGGAAATTATCGCAGAATGCAATCAGTGACGGATATGATAAAGGAGCTGAAATGGGATTCATTGCCAGACAGGAGGAGGATGAGGAGGGTCGTGGGAGTGTACAGGGCATATACTGGCGATGAGGCATGGAAAGATATTGCAGTAGGTATGAAAAGTAATGCATGGAAGGGAAAAGAACACCATGACCACAAGCTGGCGCTCGATTTCAGGCACAAGGGTGTGGGAAGATTCTCTTTTTTAGGTAAGGGTGTCAGGGATTGGAATGAGTTACCAAGAGAAATGATGAATAATTTACCGAAAACTTTGAAAAAATTTAAAGAAAAAATGTAGAAGGCAAATGTAGGTGTGTGCAGGATAGGGGGAAGATGGGTGTTTAGGGAAATTGCCACCGGAGCCTGTGCTCCATTGCAATTAAATTAAATTATAAATTATTATTATGAAAAGTTCTGCCATGAAATTTCAGTCACTGAATTTCATAACTAGTTATATCCGTGTAAATGGCAATAATGTTATTTGTACCTCGTTTCCAGGCCCCATGGAGTACCAGGTGCAGGTGAGCGTGGAGCACGCCTCCACGCACTACGTGGGGTGGAACTGGGAGGCGCGGATGGTTGAGCGGTTCGTTCGCTACGTGGTGAACGGCATTCCTGGCCGCGGGGTCTCAGAGTTCCACTACCACAACAACACGGGGAGACCCGGAAGTTCGCCAGATCTGATCCACAATGGTTCCAGACGCTCAAATACAAATAACCATGAAACCATATTGTTAGAATCACGTCTGTTTGAGGAAACGGATAAAAACTGAAAATAATGTTTGAAAAGTGTCTTTGAGAAGAGTTACTAATTTATAATTTTTTTTCCTTTGTACATTTCCTGTTCTTTACCTTTGTCCATACATTTATATTTTCACTACTTCTAGTGCACAATCAATAAATAATCTCAATGACAATTCATATTTAGTTTCCAAATTACTCAGATCTATTTAGTCATTGTATTCTCACGTGTTCTTGTGTTCCTACTCTTTTTCTTCTTTTATAAGTTTTATTTTCGTTGCAACTTATCAAGCATAAACTCTACATGAATTGTTCTTTTACGTCTTAATAAATATGAGGCACCGGGTTCCATGTGTCATACCAGCTTTCCTATTCTAAGCATTTTTTCCTAAATATAGTTCCCTCATCCCAATTATAAGACAATTTTTTTTAAAAAGTAATAGTTTCAATTTGTTAGTAAACTCAAACAGAATCGCTATAAAGCAAATTACTGTAAATTAATTTGAGGTTTTGTGATTGAAATTTTATTTTTTACCTCTGAAAAAAGAGATTTAATTTGGAGAAATAGAGCAGTGGGTAACGGGATAATTTAATTTTTCGATAAGTGGTTAAACTGGAGGAAACGGTCTACAAACCAAATACTCTCCTGATAACTTCTATCTACATGGAATTAGTGAAATAATTACTTTTTGTAGCTTCTCACCATTGATTAATTGTGTTCTTCCACATCAGGAAAACGTTAGCATGCCTGGAGCATCTCCCATCCACTAGAATACTGTCCGTGACAAAGGAATCCCACTACCCAAGTAGTCGCACTAATAATGGTGAGAGCAAAGCACCGACAACTTTTCCTTACAACCAACAAAGTGACATTTCTACATCGGCATGACTACGTTAGTAATTTACAGGTAAGGCGTAATCAAACTTCTTAGACGACAAAGCAAAAGAGTAATTCTCCGATACATTTGACTATACCGGTACTAGGAACATGGAGATCACTCGAAACAACTTTATTAATAATTCGTCTCTATTTCAACTTCAAGACTTCCCTCAAGAATCCCCATCGGTTCATTCATACCCGTATATCAGTTCTCCATCGTTTCCCTTGTTGAGTATTCTTAAGTGGTAAGACCATCAGAATGAAAGTACTGAATATGATATCAGAGGTATTTGAAGTAAGAACCCGCAAAGATGAGTGTACGGGAAACACCGTTCTTCGTGATTCTAATGAATGATTTTATTGTTTGTTTCCAGTCATAAGTTACTTTCAGACGACGCAATGCTGAGTACAATGAGCAACTAAGAAAGGATCGGGACAGCATATCTAGTTGGTTAGGTCAGTATGTAATGAAAAAGTAATGTAAAAAAAAAAAGTTAACTCATAACGTTCACAGAGAGAAAAAAACACTTAATTTATTTGCTAGAAGTTGTTGTGATATATAAATATCTCATCCACTACCTTTTGCTTTTAACGTCGGTAGAAAGCTCTGGCTTGTCCGCCTCCAGCCTGGAATAGTAAGTGCTTACTTAAACTATAACGGGAATTCTACAGTAATTAAGTTATTAGATTGTGTGGTCAATGTTTCAGTTATTTAAAAAATGTTGAACCAGAATACTGCTTTCATAGAACATTTTATTTTTACCATATTATAGGTGGAGTAATATCTATATCTATGAATATGTATAGCGACTACATGCCTGCAACAAGGCTCTTCCTTCATATAACATTTTACGATACTACAGGGAAATTAATTGGAGATATCTATGCAGTAGAGAACATAACATGAATACTATACACATACTTATATAGTAAAGAGCGTTCTGGTAGCTCAGTGGCAGCTGCAGGAATTTTGAGACCTATGACCTATGCCAGGACGGATTCCACGCTAAACTATAGGTCCCGGAGGAAAGGAACTGGCCGTCCTACCTCTGACACAATGGCTTAATATACCTCCTTCGGGAGGATCCAACCAACCTTCGGGTTGTGGACTAAGTTAAAGTTACTTATACAGTTATATTGAATACCTGCCTGCAACATGAAATGATACCCACACATTTTTATAACTGTAGGTATTCCTGAGGTAACATATTTGAAGGAATATTTATTTGTGACATACTGAACTTGAAGAAATTTGTTTTTAATTTTACAGTTACTTTTAGTGGAGGATTTTTTTTTTTTTTCAATAACTGATTTTGAAAAAAATCACGGAAAACCGAATTCTGGATGCCGAAAATTGGAAGCTGATGATATTAGTCATTCAATAAAGATTGAATTAAATTTTGCAGATCCATGTAAATTTGGGTTAAATAGTGATTTATATTAAAAAATAGTTTTGTTGAGCGTAATTTTTCTAAAAACGGCAGTGGTATGAAGTATTTATTTTGAATAAACCTAAAATATAAAAACATTGTCGTCAAATGCAGAAGAGATTTTAGTCACTATATTATGTAAACTTAGTTTCACTGGTTTACGCGATCAATGAAGACGAATTTGTAGGCTAGTTCTAATTTATGCGTGGGACATGAAATAAAATTGTTACAACATTGTGTTTCTTCATGAAATTTATATAAAAAAGATGAATTGCATTGTACACTACTTAGAGGACGCCGTTTTGAACAGCTGTTTAAATGTAGCAGTTTATGAAACTTGTGCAGGTAAATGGAATTATTACTGCTCTGTAGACTTAGGGTATTCGGTCTCTCTTTCATCAAATTACGTGCGTCCTCAGAGAAAATTATCTGGAGGTTTTGAGGAGTATTCAGTGGGAATTCAGGATTCGGAAGTTGGGGCGCTTAGTTTCAGTGCTGCGAGAGGCTAAGGCAGAGCTTGAGTGGATTCTCAGTCATAACTATCGTCTCGGCCATTTGCAGACCAGGGTCCTCACCTCAAATTAATACATTTAGCCTCCTCCGACATTCGTCAAAGTTTGTAAAATCATCACGAAATCACCGAGTGTATCACACTTTTATTTCTACACTATGGAGTTCACAAATTACTTCTGATCACACATCGAATTAAATGAGATTAATTGTATTCTTATTAGAGTAAAACATTCTCCCCAAGATTGCAACTTCTTACATATGATGATAAGTATAATTAAGTCCGTACACGTTATATAACATTTTGACTCGCCACAGCAATCACTGTTTACTGTTTCACCCGGACACTATATCCCGTAGATAAATGTTCTTCTTGTTGTTTACTTGACAGTTCAACAGACTCGCGCATACGGCTGTTTAAAGCTAACCCCCACGCGGAAAACCGGATATGCTGATTGAAAGCGTATCCACTTGGACCCGGCACACTATGCTGTTCTTCTGTACACACTAATACGCATCGTTTACTTCTCAGCGACTCTCCCCACAGCTATGTTCAACATTACAATATCCGCTTAGGTCTATTGAAGCTTCTCTCTTATCTGTCGGTATTTAATTGACCCGTCGGAAACGCTATCACCACAAAAGGCGAAAGGAGGGCCTCTAGCATAACGTAACATTACCGGGTCTCCAAACTTTGTGACGTAATGGCCACCCTGACTCCTCCATTAAGTCCCAAGACCATAGCACCAACACGGCGTTTGAAATTTAGAGTGGTACTTACGGGCAAGTGTGAAGGACAGTCAGCCTCGGTAGCGTAGGTGCTGGAATAACGGCTCCTCGTGCCGAAAGTCGCCGGTTAAAGTCTGGCCGAAGGCATGGGTGTTTATGTGTTGCGTGTGTGTTAATGTCCTGCCCGTCCTGTAATGCCTGTGTACACATACTTAATAGCAACATTCTACTGGAGAAACTAATACACTGGAAGAGTTATGATAATCACATCGAGCAGGCTATATGACATAAGTAGACAAGTGTGAAGTATATTTCATTTCGGCGGAAATACTCAATGCGCGTGCTCTGCGTTATGTGTTGTTACGACTACATACGACCATATTAAATTTATAAAAATGCGGAGAATAGAAAAAAAATAACTTGATTATTCCAAGTATGCCTTCTCCGTTGGCTCAGTTGGTTGCAGCACCGTGATGGTGTTCGATGCTTACACGGGGTAGGGGGGCGTCCATTATTTACGTGAGGTGAAATAGGGGGGGGGGGGTCGGCGAAATCTCACGAAGGAGGAGGGAACGGAAATCACACGTAAGGTTTTGAAATTCTTGAAGGACAGTAGAATCAACCGACCAGAATGTTAACTTTAGGGGAGGGGGTCGATCAGGAGGGAGGAGGGGCCGTCAAAATCCCACGTTATATTATGGAGGGGGGGTTCCGACCAGATCTCCCCAAATCTCACCAGAGTGGAGAGGGGGGGGGGGTCCGTAATTCCGGAAAAAACACCTCACGTAATTAATTGCTACATCGAATCCTGTTCATGGAAGATATTGCCATCATTAGGACTTGGCCGGCAAAGTAGGAAAGTCGGTGGTGCACATTTCCTAATCACTAGATTGTGCGCCATAGTTCTGGGTTAAATCCCAAACCTCTCCGCAGTGCGTGTGGAGTGACAGACAACGTCACTGTTGACGGCGATCCGACCTTCGGATGGTGACGTTAAGCCTAGGTGTCTTTGGGAAGAGCAGGCCTCTCATACACAACACTTTACACCGAATACACGCTGTATCACAGTCATTAATACTTACGAACATTATCACGCTGGGTAAGCCAACGGGAAACCAGATCAGTGAATCTTCCCAGAAGTTCCTTAGGACTGATAAACATCCCCCATCGTAAAAAAAGAAGAATCGAAGTATACAACGGTATCTTATAGCGAGTGGCAGAGATAGAACATGTTCTGGAAAATTTCTGTTCTGTGATCAGATACCTGGAAGATTTGAGTATTTTCGAGAGTTTTCTGTTCTCTTCATCGAGCGCGCACGACACAGTCATTCGCGTGACTCGTCTCCTTTCGGTTAAGGATCGATCTACACACGATTATGTGATGGGACACGTTTTACCTTAAAGACGTTTCACCCGGTAGGAGTAGGGCCGTCGGAAGTACCTCGCCACTAACACTCCTATGTCCCACCCTGGGATCTCCAGCACACACAAAACTAGCTGTCTCCAGGCCAACGCGTACAGGGGCACCAGCCAAGTCCGGGGGTGTTGTCCATCTTTTTTGCAAGGCTTCCCTCGCAACCTTGCGGGAACCCCCTACAGCACATCTCATGCTTCTGGCAACGTCCGTTAACCATTTAACGAGATTGACTAGTTCACCAGCAGCTTTAAGGGTAAGGTTTGTCTCGGATACTAGGAACCGGCACCGAGCGTGGTGGTGTAACGGTTAGCGTTCTGGCCTCGCATTCGGGAGGACGGCGGTTCGAATCCCCGTCCGGGCATCCAGATTTGGGTTTTCCATGGTTTCCCCAAATCACTCCAGGTGAATGCCGGGATGCTTACTTCAAAATTCCATGGCCGAATTCCTTCCCATTCCTTGCCCCCCCCCCATCCTTTCCCGTCTCTAAAGACCTAGTTGTTATAAGAGACGTTAAGCAGTTTAAAAAAAAATAGGAACCGGCACGCCCAGTTTCCGACACCTCAATTGGCTACCCTACGCAGATAGACACCCTATAGGACGGCCCAAGCGGTCTCACGCTCCCGAAAACAATTTCACGATTGAGATAACTATTGTCCTCTTTTTTAGTAAGGATTCCCTCGTAACGTTTGATGAGTCACCTCCGGGGTCACTTACGTATTTCCTCCACCGCACATCAAATGCATACCGGTAAGCAATCGGTTATCCAATACTTATAACTGAGTATCTCGGGTAGATGTCATGCGTTCTACCAGAAGCTAGTCTCGGATACTAAGGCTGCGAGCACTCAGAGACCTCAAACGACTGCTCCTCGCGCCTACCTCTTTGGGCAGCATAACTGCCACGAGTTACACTAAATCCATCACAAAATAGACTTTCAATTATCAGCACTTTACCCAAGACTAAAAAAATTATCACGTTCTCATGATTTTCGGGGAATGGTACCATGTTTTCCATAAGTTTGATAGCAATCCTATTTTTCATAATAAACAGCGAAAATTTCATCAGAAAACTCAGTTATATGACAAATGCTAAAAGATCGGGTATATTGCACAAAGAAAAATATTTCCACAACCAACAAGAGAGTTTTAATCTACTAAGTCACCCCTTACAGCTCTGCAGCATTGTAGAACCGTGTATGCCCAATAAACACAGAGGAGAGAGGGGTTTACGAAAGAACTACTAGTAGAATGATTACTTAAAACACGAAATATAAATTAACAATAGTAAATCCGTCTCCAATTAGAATTAGCGGTTTAAGATCTTTAAGCTTAAAGAACGCAAATAGGAAATCTTTTATACCTCCATTTATTTTTAACTAACAGTGATACTTCTTTAAAGTTTTACATCACGCAGTATTTCTAGTCTACCAGGCCCGAAGGGTTATAGGTAATGTTCTTGCCTGGGAGTTAGGACGACGCATATTCCAAACCCATAAAATTTCAATTTTCAATGGTCTCCGTAAACTGGTCCAGTTGAATGCTGGAAAAGTTCCTTTAAGAAGCTGTGGCAGGAGAAATTTCTCAAATAAAAATAATTTCATATTTAAGACGTGTTTTAGACCTTTAGCTTTCTGTATTTTTGTTAATCAATTGTTGCTTTCGGCAGCAAAGTGAACAGAGTTCACTCGTTGACGTCGAAATCATTTGAAGAGAAAAGGGACTGGGGACAAGGAATGGGAAGGATTTCGAATTTTGCCTTTTGAAGGAATCATCTCAGCACTTTAGATTGACCGTGCAATACCGAAGCCAGAATGAATGAACGAAGATTTGAAGCCGCATCGTACCAACTGCTAGGCTTAGCTTTACCGGTCAACAGTGCAAGTCCGGCGGAGGACATGTGTGTTAAAGTAGTGTGTATACATCTTATTTGGTTTATCACTTCAATGAGCAAAAACCATTTGGGAAACATCACTACATGGAATGCTCACATAAAAACGCTTAATAGCTGGATGGTTAAATCTAAAAAATGTAATTGACTCAAACAATTTTTTTCATAACAATATACAAACACAAATCAAAACGCGATTGCCTCTCTTCCAGAATATCTTACAGATCCCACACATCTAATAAAAAACATTCTTGAAAAAAAATGAGCTTTTAAATTTCTTATATCTTTGTCTTGAATGAAATGGATAATTGCTTTTTATTCTGGAATAATCTGGTTTTTCAAAAGGGAAATTTTATTTTTTCGGAAACTTATCTGAGATGTTTCCAATGTGTCTACAAAAATTAAGGTTCATACGAGAAACATGTAACACAATATGATCAAGATCTAGTGGATCAGACTACGGGGCTGCGAGATATATATTCTAAATCAAATCCATGGCTGAGTCAATTTCTAATGCTCTCGGCTGGAGTCGCACCGATGACGGAAAGACCCGGTAACGCTCAAGACTCGCATTTAGGAAATGCGGGTTAAAATCTTCGTCCATCCATCAAGATTTCGGTTTTGCATGGTTTGTCAATATCACTCTATGAGTTCGAGAATGGTTCCTTTAAAAAACCAAGGCTGAATTCCTTCTCGTTTCTTAACCCCAGTTGTTTTTCTCCTCAGTAACGAGCTGGAGACCCGCGGCATGTAGGACTGGAACTCTAGCCGCTCCGCTACCGAGGCCGGCATTTGAATCGTATAAATAAATAAAGGTAATGGTCCAAAACACATCACAAATATTTATTTCACAAAATTTCTTGCGAGTAATACGTGTTGGTAGGTGCTTTTGTAACAAATATTTTAATCCAGAGTGCGACCGGCAAGAAGTTTTATGTTTTCGTCTCTAGACGCCAGTGTTGTTTAAGATCGGAGAGTATTGGGAACTACAATTCTGCCACAGCTTCTTGAAAGAATTTTTCTGGCATTCAATTTGACTGATTTATGAAATTGAAGGATATCCCCTGGGGTGTGAATCCGCACCCTCCAGAATGTTACGCAAGATCTCAGGCTTGGTAGGTAAGAAATAATACATGACACAAAATTTTAAGTGTTAGTTAAAAGTAAAGGGAGATATAAAAGATTCCCTGCTTGCATTCTCTGAACTTAATAGTTATTATTGAAATGGTTACCACTGCGATTAAGATACACTTACCTTCAAGGTTTTTTTTTCTGAACCATAGAAGGATATACATAAAAATAATTTATATTTCGTGTCTTAGGTGACCATCAGCGTACTTTCATAAAAACCCTTTTTATTCGCACTTAAACTTACTGTTTATTTGTAACACACGGTTCTATGATACTGCAAACTCTTCTATTCCTCCTGCAAAATTTTTTCCTGGCGTAATTTAGCGAATTTTTCAACATATGTCAATTTGTCACATAATTGGATTTGCTAGTGCAGTGTTCGCTGTATATATATTAAAAGAAAAAAAAAAAAACAGGACGGCTAGAACTCGGTACATCGCCTCTGTACGTCTGCTAGTGTCAAGCGCACGGGATCTTTCTTTTTTCTTTTAGGCTTGTGTAAAGTGTTGGGTATTAAAGGTTTATTTTATCATGAATTAAGTGCACATCCTACCAGTTTATTTGTGACAACTGGTATTCGTCGTTACAGCAGAGGGCATGTGTAATCTAAGTTTTTAAATAATAATTTAAGTTGATTGCATGAGCAACATGTTAATGGAATCATTACTTCATTCGGAGTAAAATAGTTCGAAGTTTATAGCGATCTATTCGCTCTGCACCAGGATTAAAACTAATATTACCCCGCATAACGTAAGTTGCAAAGATTCATTTTTATTTGCTTCCAAGGTAATTATTTCAGACGCATGTTAGTAGTTCCAACTGTATCAGCCGTTCAAACTTTGTTGTTTGGATCTGAATCATAGCCAATGAAAGAGAAAGATCTAAGAACCCATGAAGATTTAAATTTCCCAGTACAATCTTCTATAAAGTTGAGAGTATAGTTACAGACTGCAAGATAAAAAGATAAAAAAAAACAACATATAAACAACGGTGCCTGTATATACGTATTTTAATGTGGTGTCAAATTCGAGAACTTCGCCAGCTAAATATCATAAACTACGCACATAGTTAAACTTGTTGCGTTATTGGATAATGTGACTTATTTGAGATACAAGTAGTTGAAATACAGAAACAAGGTAAAAAATATGTATTTTTCTCTTTATTTGAAATATTTTTCTTAATCTTTATTTGTACCTTTTATTTAGATACTTTTGTTTTGGTATCTGTATTTTCTAAACACTAAATGACATTCGACTGGTTTGATGCAATCCTCCATTCCTTTTTGCGTTACGGCGTCATAAAGACAGGGATCCCGTAAGTATAATGGTAAATTTTAGTAAAAAATTAAGTGAATAAAAGCGCTAATATATTTTGCTCATTGCATTCCATTATTCATAAGATATTAGTATCGGAGCCCGACGGGTAACATGCTTGAATTGGAGCAACCTTTTAGCAGTACAGTGAAACCACGAAAAACCTTAAATTGCCTCCCTGTAAGTTCCATCAGTTGTATATGAATATGTTCACTGTTCAGAGCCAATAGGAGAAGGCATACAAAGTCTGCCAGTGGATAAACATCTACTACAGTTGTCTACTACCCTAACAACCCAGCATATGGTTAAACTTCTTAAAGTGGAAAATTTATAATATTGAGGGATTTTAATAGATGTCATTGAAAAAAATCTAAATAAAAGTTTCAAAAAGTTTTTGCAGTTTTGTAGCAAATGATGCAATTTTAGCCTCAGTGTCCAATTGGTTTTTTGTTAAATGAAATGGGTACCAAAAGTATTTAAAGAGTATGTAAAAGAGTTTATCCTTATTGAAACACTGAAAATTTATCGATCTGAAAAACTAGAAGCTGAAGCTTTAAAGAGCAATGGAGAGGTTATAAAAAAAAGAACAATTTTTACATGTTTTTACAGGACTGTAACTCCTCTATTGCTAGTGCCACTAGGGCAACAACACGCTGACTTATAGACACTTTAATACCTAAATAATAAGGACGTCTGCCTAAAAAAGTTTAAATTTTTATCCAGCAATAAAAAATAACTTTTAAAATATACCACTTATTTGACCAGTTCCCCCCTTGTGAAGCGATTCTTCTGTTTCGGGGGAGAACCCATCGAAGAAAAATGAATGCTCAGATGTTTGAAGTACCGTACTGGTTTATTTTAGTCTCATTTAAAATCTTAAAGAACGTTTTGCAGATTTTAGATAAAATGGCAACTGGTATTCCAGTAACATGCGTTAAAAATGAATGAAAAAAAATGCATTACGTAAAAAAATTAAAAAATTATTTTGAAAATACGTATTTGGTATCCTGTATTTCAAATACCATTTCCAATACTCTACGTTTGCTTCCGGAGATTCTAATGAAGGATAATTTGTGTTTTCCCAGCAACAACTACTCATTTACGCCATAATAGACACTGTTCATGCCCGCGTGATAGCAAAGGCTGGTTACTGAACAATGACGTGCGTCGGCTGATACTGATCTGAGCTGAACTCCTTATTAGCAGTGATTAAGATTACAACTGAGTTGAAGTGCAATTGAGACTATGGACTAAAGCGGCCTGTAGACGGTCAAATTGTTTGTCAAACTTTACGTGTTTGTCAAATTATTTGAGAGTCTGCGGCATTGTTTGACGCGTTTGTCAAACAATCGACGCGTTTGACGTGTTTGATGGAAATTTTGATTGACGGCGTGTTTGTAAAATAAGTTTGAAGGTGTGCGGTGTAGGGATGATCGATATTAGAAAAACATCGATGTTGACATCGATGTTAACATCAATTCAAAAGTATCGATGTGCGATAAACATCGATAGAAAAACATCGATATGTCTAAAACATCGATGTTTTCGGTAGGAAGTATAACTGTCTATTCTATTTATTAAATGTGTTCATTGTTATTCAAAATACGATACAATATTTCGCAAATATCTATTAATATCGCTCATTCCTAACCCTACGTAATCCCTCCGTCACTGGCCCACCATGCAATACAAAAAGTGTTAAGCATTTAGTAATTCACTCACCTGCATGCAAAGCCAATCGACACCGAAAAAATAATCCTTAACACTCCTTCAATGTAAAAAAATTAAAAAAGCAACAACATGGAAATATTTAATCTCGGACAATGTATCCACTTTTTACACAAAATAACCTAAAAAGTAGGAAATAATACAGCGAACAGACTCAAGGTACCTACATTGTTGGGTTATATTACCGCAAAAGCTACAGGTCAAAGAAACAATAATACAATACAGAAGAAAGATTTACCATACGTGTTATTTCGTTATTTACAATATCAATAGCAAATTAAATTCGCTTCGCTACACAAGTTCACTCACAACACACACGCACGCGAGCGTTGAAGTTGACAGATTTTTTTTTTTAATCCCTTAGAAAACGCAAAAATGTAACTATTCGTACGGCCTACTCCGGTTACGTTGATCAGTGTCATCTCATGGAGGAAGGAAATATATGGAGACGACGCAAGATTTTTTTTTTTTTTTTTGTAACAGTTTAACGTCCCTTTTTAACAACGTGGTCTTTAGAGACGGGAAAGGATGGGGGCAAGGAATGGGAAGGAATTCGGCCATGGCCTTTTTTTGAAGGAAGCATCCCGGCATTCACCTGGAGTGATTTGGGGAAACCATGGAAAACCCAAATCTGGATGCCCGGACGGGGATTCGAACCGCTGTCCTCCCGAATGCGAGGCCAGAACGCTATCCGTTACACCACCACGCTCGGTGACGACGCAAGAGATCTTCACCACGCATTGAAGTGAAGCAGGGCGGAGGAGGAGTGGGGGGGCATGGCCGTAGTGGAGGGGGAATGGCCGCTTCCATACAGACACGGGGAATATGTACAAAAACCTCAAGGGGACTCTAGGATAAAGGTGACGCCGCAATCTGGTGATGGATTATTATGTAACTAGAATATGACAAATAAAAAATGAAGAATAAATTTTTTTGATATCCTGCTTAGTTTTCGAGATATTCTGTCCCAAATGTGAAATGGTTTTGGTTGAAATTCAGAAGAAAAAATTGGTCAAAGTCAGATTTGATGATAGATTCTTATTTAAAAAGACGAGACAAATGAAAAATAAAGAATAAAAATTTTCGATATCTCACCTAGTTCTAGAGATATACTGTATCAAAAGTGAGGTGTCTTGAGTTGAAATGGAGAAGAAAAATTTCGCAAAAGTCAAATTTAATGATCGATTCTTATGTAACACGACGAGACAAATCGAAAATAAATAATAAAATTTTTCGATATCTTGCTTTGTTTTCGGGATATACTGGGAAAATCGCAATTGTTTGGAAGCGCAATATCGCCGCTGCCGCCACTGCGCATGCGCGAGCCTGCTTCACCAATTTAATGTCACTTCTCATCCATACATTTATATATTTTCTTCCTCCATGTGTCATCTAGTGTAAAACAGTTGAACTTGATAGTCATCTAGCTAGTACATCCAATGCACGCTAGATGGCCCTAAATAATATATTGACGTGTCGATATTTTATTCTCATGACATCGATGTGTCGATGTTATCGAAGTTAAAACATCGATGTTTTTGAGCTAAACATCGATGTTTATTCACCATCGATGAATATCGATCATCCCTAGTGCGGTGGTGTTTGTCAAACATTGTTTCATTTATCGCCTAGTTACCATGGAGAACGCATCGCCGTTCGCCAAGTGACAACAGCAGCAATGATAATTGGCTGAGTGGACATAATTTATCAGACGAAGGATTCCTTTTACAGTTCATGTCCATATATCGCGATCTGCCGGTGCTATGAAAATAAAATCTAAAGAATCGAATAACTTCAATATTTAGCCAAATTTATCAACAACGTTGAAAGAATTTAAAGTTAAAATTTGTAGAGGGCAAATGTAGGAGGGTGCAGAAAAGGGGGAAGATGGGTATTTAGGGAAATTGTCACCGGACCGTGGGCTCCATTGCAATTTTATTAAATATTAGCATCTGGTTTGGCTAATTTCTCCAAGAACCCTGTATAATAGTCTCCATGTCTTCTGCTACATGTCGGATGTATTTTTTTTCCCGTTAATAAGTAAATTGTGTAAATGACAACACGACATAACTTCTTGCTTTTGTTAGAGATAATTATGCGGGTTTCTAAAAAAAAAACTTAAAATTACATGCGAGAATGCCAAATACTTTTTCAATAACCCGCGCGAGATAAACGATAATTAAAAATTCTTATGTTATCATTTAACACTTGTTTATTGCAAGGTTTCATGAAACTTGGTAGCAGCTGGAAAGCTTCATCTACTACAAATACGGAGGACTTTTTTTTAAAAAAAAAATTGGTATTCGGCAATTCATCTAGATCTGGAATCTGCAACTGATTATTTTCAAACAAATTCCAAAATGTTATATTTTTAATCAATCCTCCATCTGACGCTCTGAAATTTGTACCGACATCAACCGTAAGAAATTCATAATTTGCACTGGCTATAATCATTCAAACGTTTTATGTTCCGTGAGCAGGAATTTATTGTAATCATCTGGCTCCTTGTGCGATATTTCTCGTAATAAATTTTCATGTGTAAATCTCTCTCTTAATTTCAATCATTCTCTAAACCCACATCAACTTTTTTTTTTTTTTTTTTTTTTTTTTTTTTTTTTTGACACAGTGCTAGAGTCAACGTTAAAAATGCGTTGTCTTTATTCCTCATTGCGGCACGCGTCACGTACCAACAAGGCAACAATCGAAACTAAAGGCAAGTTTGACAAATTTTTTGATCTCAGGTTTGAACGTTTGTGCTGTTGTTTGATGAAAACGTGATGTTTGACCAACAAATTTGTCAAATAAATTTGATCGTCTACAGGCCCCTTAAGGCTCAGCAGGGTTTTTAAAATCTGGTAATACGCTGTCCGGAGCATTACCGGCCCAGAAGCAACTCCCCTCCTGCAACTCTACCTGTTTCGCCCTGCGAAGAACACCCGTAGGGGTGAACTATTTCACGTCACGGTATTTTTATTTCACGTTGGAAGACGGTTAATGTGGTTGGAGAACAATAACTATGGCTAACTTCTAAACATTTATGTCACTAAGAGTCATTATTTAAATTCAGAGTATTACACGAAATTAATGGCAATGGACTATAAAACTTAAGTCATGCCCTTGCTGGATAATGTTAAGATATTGTTGGACCAATATTACAGGTATCAGAATATAGAAATGGTGTAAATAAGTCCAGCTATAATTGGTTATGAAGATTATCGTTGAACACATTAATAATAATGATTGTTCTAATAGATAGTTGTAAGGAACAATAAATAAAACACATTTATTAAATGTTTCATTCAAGATTTTTATTGTTACTGATTATTATTATCACACGTGCAAGTGTTATTTTTACAATATATGGGGCTCCTCTAGTGTGTTCCAGGTGACTAGCAGCAACAGAATAGAAGCGTTTTGCATTCATACTTTTTATATGTTCAACAACATCCCAACATTAAGTAAAGAAAACATTTTACACTTATCCACTCTATCCATTAAACAATAATATTCGAATGTACTATAACACAATTCGGTCTACAATGAATCAATATTGGATATATGTTACTCTGTGTTTGTCAGACAAGTTTGGGAAAGAACTGAATCAAGTTATAATGGGCAGATTTCCTGATTTCCACAATAAACACCCTACTTCTCCTTCCGCCAAAAGAGTATACGGCTCTACGCCAATGTAGTTACTGATACAGTTCAAACTTTATAAATTACATACTTGTCCGTTTCGAATGCATAAAAGTCACAACCGAATTACATACAAAGAAAATTCTATCAATTATGAACATGTTCTTTCTTGTTACAATCTTTTCTTTAATGTTTCATTAAATAATTACGTTGTTTTCTGTACACTACAAACATTAAGTAATAATCTTTCCGACTCGTACTCTAGATTGAAGATTATGTCCATCAGTTGCGGTGGTCCATTAAGAAGGCGGCAGTTACTGGAGTTAGGTAAGGCGTTGAGGTTAGTTGGAGACGAGTAGCCCCGTCAGTCCGGACAACATCGCGCTGACGTTGACGCGCCCAGGATCAGATCTGTAAACACAAGGGGTCGGTAAGAGCCAAAATAGAACACGATTGAAGTCGGTAACTTTATAGGGCAAGGCATCCGTTGACATCTGATGATCAGCGTAGTAGGACACTGTGAACAAACAGCTGAGACGTTTCACAAGATTCGCTTCCTCTACTTCGAAACGTTTGGTTTTACAAGAGAAATAACTACACTTTTACTTAATACTGTAATAGTGAGAAGGATGAGTTAGCAATAAAATAACTTGATCAAGAAATAGTTACTATTTGAGAATTTCGAAGAAATTATCGTACAAAAAAATTAAAGAACACTTATCGTTTTGTTTCATAAAACTCCTGTCATTACTTTGTAAATGTCGAAACGCCTACCTACCGAACAACGCATAGAATGCGGAGTTCTTTGACGCTGAGAATGCTTAAAGAGATTAGAAACGGCACAACTACCAGCAGCAAGAGCTGCCGTCAAGTACGCTCTTTAACTCACTGACGGGGAAAACAATTCCCAGCATTGGTTAAATTAAGGTGAATATACTAACTTAGCACTTCTCAAGAACTGTTGGAGTTTCCTTGATGCGCGGAATGTCGTTACTGTTTAGTCTGAACCGTAAGGAAGAATGTGCATAGACAGAGGGAGCCCGCCCGGGCGCTACTGCCGTGTGAGAAACGAAATACAAATCATTTCATTATGCACCACGTTCGTTATCAAAATTTAAATACACGACATATACATTTGTCAGAGTGGCAGCCGAAGAAATTAAGCTTGCGACATGTAAAAAGCTGCACTTATCAATTGATACTCTGATAAAGATATTATTTAAATTTTGTGGTGGTCAGATACCTGTGTAATGTTGGAAGTGATTCTGTAAGATAGAATTGGCACTGTAACAGATTGGAAAATAGGAGTGGATATAATACTGTCAAAATGTATAGTACGATAGAGGAACGTCAATACAAAAATTTGTAACCATTATATATGTGTATTTCATTAATGGTGGGACGTAGATAGCAGCGGTTTAACTGAATTGAACCAAATTGTTAAAACAGGGGTAATGTAGTTATCATGTAACCGTCTTCATATTATAGCTTTACATCAAAAAAACCCTTCTTCACTTATACTGATGGAAATGGAAAGCTTAAAATACAATAGCCATATAAGTTTAGTTAATAAAGAAGAAGTTTTACCACATAATCAGGTTCAAAATGTAAATAGACGTTACCGTGTAAATCTGACCGTTACAATTCTAGTCACCATTTGAGGGATCCATTTACGTTTGAAACTATTAAGGAAACCATAACAGCTGATTAATTAATACTCTTGTCAAATACTACATATACGATTATACTACTTTTTGTGTGTTTCAACTTTTTACAGAGCTATTAAAGAGAAATTTTGCAAAAAAAGAGTCTAAACAGATGGTTGTATACATACGACAACAAAATAAAAATTCTTATCCCATACAGAAATCACAAAACTAACGAACAGAGGGCTTGAAATAAATTGCGCTCCTACAGCAAAACCATGAATTATGTACCATACAGTTCTTTTACTTACACTGGAATAGTGATAATTAAATAAATATATTTTTGTGCAGTGTTATGGGACATAAATTTGTATTGAAATTATAAAATTTTCAATAGTTTCGTCTATTTTCGCATTTTATTCATGAACTTGATTAGAAAACTTAGTAAGGTGACATTTGTTTATAAGCATAGTTTCGTTGTTGAGTAATTCAAAGCTGCGATTACGAGGAGCTTCATACTTACCCGTCGTATCCACACCAGATTGACTTCTTCTGCTGTGACGTGTTCTGGAGTGCCTGTAGAAGACGTACAAACGAAATTACTTTAGCAGCAACTGAGAGTTAAATATGTAAAAATAAAGAGAACGTATGGCAATAACTGCTTACCTTGACACTTGATCCGACCGCGACGTCACCTATACGAAGAAATAGTACACCAACCAGGACGGCCAGCACCAAGGACCAACCAACGCCGAGACGTTCCGACATCTTCAGGGACGTCAGTTTGGCTTCCTCTGCAGTTGCCAAGGAGGACGCGAATATCGCAGATGGTAGTACGCTGCTGAGTCCAGTGGGAGAGACAGTAATATAAGAATGCTGCAGTCGCTCTTGATTGTCGACGAGCATCTCATGCGCCGACCTGTGATCCGTTTGCAGTAAACTGTTGAGGATCCCCAAGGATCGGATACCGATCCTTCTGTCGTTGTCAACACTAGACCGTGTTACACTTGCAAGTCTGATCGAAGAGGAACGTCCATGTGTTTCCATAAAGGTCTCTGTTCTTGACCGTGAAGTCTTCATCCCAGCCAAACGTCTATAAGCAGTCGTCTCCATAGCAGATTTTCTGTCCCTCGGATCCATCGACAATTTCCTTATATCGGTAAGCTGCAAGCTGCTGGTGGACCGTCGTTGAGCTGGAATTGCCAACTCTAGGGAAAGTGATGATGGCTGCTTTCTAGAACGTTTATCAACTACTGCTACAGTAAGCATTAAGCTATCCGTGGATCTACGGTCGACAGAAGAACGGAACAATCCATTAATAAGTCCAACGCGTCGTTGAGAAAGTCTCGATGAACGATCAGTTGTTGCCTTCACTCGTCGCTGATTATGGTATTTTGTTCTGCCAGGCATGTCGCGTAGATGTTGAATTTCCATACTTCTCAATGTAACCGCAGGAGATGTCGTGTCGAATGCATTTCGTCTTTCTTTTAAGGAAGCTTCAGCAGAAGGCACTGGCGATACACGAGCATGCGTTCGCGACGAGGCTCGGTAAGTGACACTCCTTCGTCTCTCGTTAAGTGCTGCTACTTCACTTCTGACCACTGAATAACGATTTAGACGTTGTTCGGCAGATGATGCAAACCGATGGATCTGTGTTTCAGCGTTAAGTGATCGCCTCTCAAAACTGTGCCTTTCTTTTCTTCTCCGTGAAGATCTCGTTGATGATGCAGCACTGCTTCCCGCAGATATATCCGAGAGCCGGCGAGTAGACGTCAGTTCAAGAGACTGTCTGGCCATTCTGGAGGGAGGAACAGCGATCATCCGCATTTTCTCATCGACAAATGAGGGTGCATCTGGTTTTCGGTATGTCGACTCTGTTCGATACAGTATTGTTGATGAATAATCTCTTTCTCCGTATCTTGCTTGTGACCGAACTTTTCTGTTTGTTTGAACAATCAATTTAATGCCTTCCAAACGCCGTTCGGTCATTTGCTGATGATGTATGTTCCTAGTAAGAGCCCATCTTGTAGTTCTCCTTTCAGATAACTGTTTTTCCGTAGCTAAAAGTAAACGCTCTTTCGTGAAGAAACTGCTGGATATCGATCTCCTGTCAGGAGCAACCCCAGAAAATTTGACGATACTCACACGTCGTGCAGGCGATGAGGACCTGTCGAAACGTCTTTCAGTAGTCGAATCCGGTGAATTTTTCGCAAGACGATTAGTAATCGGAAAGCTTGTCACGAAACGCCGTCTAAAATCGTTACTTTGAAGACGCCGATCCGTAGATCGGTCAAGCAATCTTTCCGTAGTGAAACGGCTGTACATCATCCTACGACTATTACGGTACATAAATTTCCTGTTGGTATTAGGTTCGAGTTGTCTTCCAGCATAAGTTCTAGATTGATCAACATACCGCTTTTCAGTCTCATAAAACATACGTCTGTCAGCAGAATGTATAACTCTTCGTCCGTCAGATGGAGACTTCTCCTGAAGCTGTCTTTCAGTTCTTTCACTCATCTTTCTAAATTGCCTCTGTTCGTTCATCTCATTAAAGGTGACGTAGCTCGTAGAAAATCGGCTTTGCAGCAAATCTTTTTGACTTGTAGAGCCAACGATCACCCGGCGCGTAAAGCCACTGTCGGGGGAGCGTGTCATTCTCTGCGATCGTCTCGTCTCTGTTGCGGAAAAGGTCGAACGCCGTTCAGTGGAGATAGTGCGTCGTTCAGCTAGCGAGGTTCTTCTTGACGCCTTTTGGTCGTAGTTTTGTGATGTAAGTGTAATCCCACGTTCAAAGCGTCGTTCAGTTGCTTGGTCTACTCTTTTCTCAATATCTGTGAGATGTGAGGGTGATTTCCAGACAGAAGCGTCTGATAACGATCTGGCTAAAGGTTCAACCACACCATTGATCTGCCGCTTCGTTAACGATATTCTTCTTGTCGAATATATTCCTGAAACATCTCTTAAGAATCTGGATTCGGCTTTTAATCTCCGCTCACTGGAAGTTAACCCTCGTGATCTTTTGTTATTAGTGACTCCAGTTTCACGTCTCTCCAAATTCGCATGATTAGGCAGCGACAATCTCCTTGAAACATCGTATCTTAGTCTTGACATCGAAGCATATTCAGTTCTATCAGCGCGCCCAAACAATCTTTCACTCGATGATGGTTCAGCAGAAGACCTTCTTTCCAATGTAATTCGCAATGGCGACTCTGACCCTTTACTAGTATCTGATTTACGTCGTTGAGCAGAAATAGTCTTTAACGGCGATGATGTTTTCCTAGAACCTCGGCGGGAATTTGAAGAGGACAAATATCTTCTTTCACGTTGAGTATAAGACAGTGCTTCATTCCTTTCATTTGGTATATCTTCAGCAGAATCAGAATTTGACATCGATTGCCTTCTGGAAGCACTTCGTACAGTTCTTGTTAAGACCTCAAAGTCTCGGTATGCTGCACGTCTGTTAGCGGTTAATTGTTCTGTAACAGATTTCCTAGTGGAAGATTCACGTGAGTTTCTGGCTGCATTATCAGTCATTTTGACTGACCGTGATTCAGTAAATAAAAACCTCTCTTTTGGTCTATATACCATTTCTCGTGATTTACCAGAGTATTTTCTTAAAGTGTCCGTAGGTAGTGATCGTTGGTATGCTTGCCTTCTAGATATTTCAGAAGATGGAAATGTTGTCATTGATATTCGAGAAGTAGCCAACAAACGTCGTTCGTCTGGCAGATCTGAGCGTCGCTCTGTGGACAGTAATGTCATGGTTTTTAAACTGTTAGAACCACTAAGCGAGAATTTTTCCAGTTGCTCAAGTCTTCGCTCCTTAGATGAGTCTCTTATTAATGACCTCTTTTCTTGCACGTTTCGGGAAGTAGTGCGAGAACGTTCTGTTCTTCTTTCGGGGTGTATTTTATTAGAGAATGTATTACGGTAATTACGGTTTCTTCCTGTAAATGTCTGTCTGGCAAATGATCTTCGTGCAGGCAAACTTTGAGGAACTCTAGAAATTGCGTCAGAACTAAGCACTGAGAAAGATTTTGATGGAATCTCAAAGCCTCGTTCTGTAGAGGACTGCGTAATTATTACTGGAGCAGATACTATATCTCTCCTACCATTTCTGCTTGTATAAAGTCGGTTGTCACCAATCCTTGACTTTCTGTAGAAAGTTTCAATCCTTCGGCCCAACTGTCCTTCAGATCTACGACTCATCATCCGTTGTCCAGATTCCTGCCGCTGCGTTCTACTCCTGGGACCAAACGAACTTTCTATTCGAGATTCTAATTGTTCATTTGTCCCAGTCATTCTTTCTGCCTTTCTTGTACCAAACTGAAAAGATGATCGCGTAAGAGTTTCCAATTTAGTTCTTCGTTCACCAGGAGAAACTCTTGAGGAGTATAACGATGAGCGATTTTCCCGAAGAGTTCTCTTCTCTTGTACTCCAGCAGATCTAGATCTTAGAGTAGAAGTCATCACAGAGGAAGGGCCGTCAGTTGGTTTAGGAAACAGTCCGTGTGAAGGGTCCTGCATCTTCGTGTGCGAGGCTGCGGCGTCGCGCTCCATCAGCTTGAGGCACATGCTGTTGTTGCCGACGTAGGTGCCGCTGTCGTAGTCCATCTCCGCGCTCGTCAGGCTGCGCTGCACTCGACACGAGTTGCAGAGTCTCCCGGGCGGCGGGTCGGAGGGGAACCTGCAACGTGACGTCAATGCAGCTTCGTGCAAATGTTTAACGATTAGAATGGGAGCGTTCACTGTATCAGAGAGTTTGATGAAGTGACGTTTCTTTGCCCGAGATATGGAATATGATTATCTACCCCTTCTAATTAATATGAACCATTGCCTCAAATCATTGCAGTTTACTGATTAACTACTGCTGAGTCGCACTAGTAGATAATTCTTTGCTGCTTTTTTTTGTGAAAATGGTAGGAAATAAAGTATTTTACGAAAAGTATGGTAAATTATGAGTTACAAGACACGTTGGTACTTTGGTTAAGTTACAGAAATATGACGGTGATAATAATACTACAAATACAAGGTAATAATGAATGGATAGGCCACAATGAAATATTCTTTCTAGTAACCTCACTGTGATCCAGCAGAATTAATATTCATGAGTAATTATCGTTTTCCCTATCATGTAGCAAGTAAAGAGTGAATATTTATCAGATTTTTTTATACCTTTCCTGCATTCATTCCAGCTAGCCCACATTCAACTTTTCAATTTCTTCATTATTTCACATATTTTATTTAAGTCTCTACGATTAAGGAACGCTTAATACACAATTATTGTAGTGAAATATTCTACAGTAATTAACTATCGGTGAGTCTATACACTATGTGTTTGTGAAAACTTTATTTTTCTATGGGGGTACGCTGAAAAAAGGTGAAAGATTTGAAGGAAGGTCTGCATCAGTGATCTGAATACCTGGGAACCAAGTCGACTGAGAATGGAGTTTATCTCAAAGCATTCTATTCTGTAATCTAAAAGTGTTGAGTTTATGTATGTGCAGTATAAAAATCGTCACTGATGAGAACTGTTGTTTCATGGTACACATCACTTCTCAGTCATCTTTTCATAATACTATATGTGATTTGAACGGCTGAAGTACCGATCAATTTTTTTTTTTACAAATTATCTAATGACACTACAAAAAAATTACTACTTAGGAATTTTTAAGAAATTATTGAACAAGCCTATTAGGAAAGACAAAGGGCTTGAAGCAACATATCCACTCATTATCCCCAAGATTTCTCGAGTGTATCAAAAAAAAAAAAAAAAAAAAAAAAAATCAAAGTAAAACTGTGAAATCAAGTGGCCCTTCTACTGTGCACTAGATGGATATTCTGTTTGTTCTAGTACATGGATACAAATGATTTTCAGCGTGGGTATCCAGTTCATTGAAATACTTAAGTAGATGTATTTACAACCGATTTCTGTCCACTCTGTTATTTTGCAGTCATTTATTAACTATAAAGAACAAGATATGCTGCAGTTTTGATGTAGGCCATTTTTCCGCTGTTTCTCAATAAATTAAATGGTAAAATAACATCAATGCAACTGTTTTTGTATGCTTTAATTCCGTAAGCATTTCGCCTCTCATCGAGGCAGCATCAACGACGAATCTATTTTTACAAATTTATTAGATGATGTTTAACATAATTCTAAATTGAAACTTTTTCTGATTATCTACTACTTAATATTTACATTAATGGTTTCCAGTTTCGTAACCACACATCTCTGCTTTTTGTCCGAAGTATGTTTCCGCTAAAGCAATTTTTCTTGGCTGCTGCATACTGGATGTAACGGCTTTAGCGGAAACATGCTTTGGACAAAAAGCAGAGATGTGTGGTCACAGACCTGGAAACCATTAACGTAAATAATCGGTAAATGTTTCAATTTAGAATTATGTTAAACATCATGTAATAAATGATTCCTCAGACTTCCACGGCCATCTTTTTCATTATTAGTGCCCACCCAAGAATTCAGTTCACTATGGTTGTGGAAGAAAATGGACAACTGCCATTTCTCGTTGTTCACAAGCGAGGCGATGGAAGTTTGGGTCACACTGTGTATCGCAAGGCGACACACACTAATAGGTGCCATGTCGCACCATCATCCGGCAACGAAGAGAGGCGTATTGACATCACTCAACTTAAGAGCTAAGACAGTATGTGACTCGGAAAGTCTGAATGAAGAAATGGAGACACTTATAAAAATATTCCAAGCCAACGGCTATAGTGAATCTGAGATCAGGAGGGTTTTAAGACCCAAAAAAACCTATGGGAGACGTCAACTTATCCCATGATATTAATGTGCCAACAAAATTCGCCTGTCTCCCATACATACAGGGTACCACAGACCGGATTGGGAAATTGTTAAAGCCGAATAGTATATAAGGCTAACTGCAAACTTGGTCAGTCACTGACAAAGGTAAAAGACAAATTACACCCACACCAGCTTATGGGTGTTTACGAAATCCCCTGCAGTTGTGGCAGTGTTTAAATCGGCGAGACAGGTCGCACTGTGGCGGAGAGACTTAAAGAACATATCCGCCACTACAAATATAACAACAGCGACAAATCCGCCGTAGTCCGCCATGCTATTAATACCGGGCATGAAGTAAAATTTCAAGAAACGAGGCTACTGTGGAGAGAAGACCAGTGGTGGCCCCGACGCGTGAAAGAGGCAGCAGAAATTTTAAAAAACACCAACAACATCAATGAAGATAGCGGCCCTTTACTCTGCGATGCTTGGCGCTCGTTGCTATGTCAACATAAACAGTATCTCTGACGAAGGCTGGAGGATACCAGCCGAAAGCTTAGGTAATGAAATAAACAACGCGGCAAAACCCGAAAGTCAATTAATCATGATCATGTAATAAGTTTGTAAACTCAACGTAAAATTTTAAAATAGATTAGTCGCTGATGATACCTCGATGAGAGACGAAACGCGTACGGCATTAAACTATGCAACTATTGCATTGGCGTCATTTTATCATTTAACTTGAAGATAGTGTGTAACATGGAGTTAGGCTGGTGGACTAACGGACCTGAGCTGATGGCTGCGCTACTCACTGGTCTTGCTGGTGGCGGGGTCTGTCCCGCCTCCACGCGGGGGCGGCGGCGTCGCGGGCGGCGGCGGGGGGCAGCCACGCGGCGCAGCACAAGAGCGCAGCCACCACGGCCGTCGAGGCAGCTTCCACACGCATCCTGCACACACATATGGTACATATTACAGACAACACAACATCCATGTCCGACCCCTGCAACACGAAACAAACACTCTACCCCTACTCTCCTGCAGTTTGCAGAAAAACGACTTGCTACAGTTCTGCTAACGGAGGTGCTGTTTTAACTTGACTTGCGTGGATCTGTTACTATGTTCATGAAATAGTTCGTCACTTCCAGATTGCAGATATGAATAAGACGATGCTAAAATGTTTCAAAAGTTAGTTCGCACTTTTAATTTAATAAAATTTCTTCCTCAATAAACAGTCTCCAACACAACCTTACTAATTAACCGCTTTTATCATGCGTAATATCAGATTATTCACCAAATTTGCAGTTTGCAAACACGAAGTTGGAACGGGTCGCGACGGACGATGTAACTTTAACTCCGATAATAGGAAATAACGTGCAAGTCCCGAACCGAGCGGTTAGCTCTCAGGCGTCGCAGTGGGAGGGCGCCTGTTTGAATCCCCGACCGGGTATCCAATTTGTGTTTACCATAGTTTCCCCAAATCACTCCAGGCGAATGCCGCGATGCTTCCATCAAAAGGCTATGGCCGAATTCCTTCCCGTTCCTTGTCCCCAGTCCCATCCCACCTCTAATGAACTCGACATTAACGAGGCGTAAAGCCATAAGCAAAAAAAAAAAAAAAAAAAAAATAAAGTCCCCAAACTACGCACTTGTGCCACTTAAATTTACGGAAATATTCCTGTATACTTCGCGACACTGATATGTCACTTATAATGAATTTTTAACACTGTACTGACTTTTGCTGAACGCGGACGCCCCCTTTCCTGACCAATGTTCACCCTACACTGAAGTGCCAAAAGTCATGGGATGCCTGCTGCGAAAGCTACAATACGACGTGTCATTGACTTAACAAGTCGTCGGAAGGTCTATGAAGAAATATTCAGCCTTGCTTCCTCTTCAGCCGTCCCTGATTACAAGGGTTGCTGGTGGACGAAGCTGCGCGGGTCCTGACCTTTCTGTGAAGTTCCAGCTATGTCAGATTGGTTTTGTGTTTGGTAATCGAGGTATCCAAATCATTCGCTAGAATTGTGCAGAATGTTCCTAAAACTAACGATTTGGTACGGTGACATGGCGTACTGTCGACCTAGAAAATTCCAACAACATCGTTTCCAGTCAGTGGTCGGTTGAGTTTGACCATGCCATGTAAACACATGTGAGAGTTGGCTAATTTTGTTTTCACTTGGGTTTTACAATATGGGAGGATAGCCTACGACTAGTTTTATGGCTTATTATAGCCGCGCGAAACTGTTGCATTCAGAAGTTCCAAATGCATGTTTAAAGTCCTTCTGCCAGAGTGTCTCTTACTGATCTCTAGAAGCACATTCCAAAATACTTCAGTTTAATATCTGTTCTTTCAGGACTTCATGAATACTCCATGTACAAAAGTTACACTAATGCAAGCAGAACTGAGACATTGACGGACATATTCTAGTATGCTGTCAACTAACAAACTTGACAATAAGACTGCTGTAATATATAGCTTATGACATCTCCAAGTGTATGTTGTCGGATATGTTCCTCTACTAGCCATTCTATTTCCTTATTGCGTAGGTGACCGTTTCTATGTTGCAAGACAAGCAGATTTTCTTTATGGATTATAGGAAACATTCAGTCACGTTGCAATATTCTGAAATGCTGCATCTGTTGCAGTGAAAAGTGTAAATTTGCCACGGGGTCAGTAACACCGCATTCATCCTGCCCGAATGGTTTAAACCTAAATTTATAACATTCTATATGGCACACAACGCTTGTCTTCATGCCAAAACCGTCCTGGAACAAAGCGCAATAGAAAACGAATCGAGTAGGAAATGAGAAGCCGTTGAAACTTATGTTCGGACTAAAAAGTACTGCTGCGTAATGGAATTAAACGTACGAAGTAGTACCTTCCACTATCTCTTAGCACAGTGAAAAATTTTGAGCCAAGGCGTTCAGTTATTATGCTACAAGAAAATAAAGAATTCATTGACAATTTACAAAGATCAAAAATTTATATAAAGACTGGAATCAAGGCCCGTCAAAAATGACAGGTTGAACGAACTGTTCTGGCAAGTCATATTATTCCGAGATGCTTAATTGTTATAAAGTAACGCTGATTTCAATTTCTCGTGCCTGAAGCTGTAGCAAATCCATATTTAGGCTGCTTTTCAACCTAACCAGAAACTCCGCTGACATTGCAGTTAGAAAATCGAAGCTTCAATCATATGTGAAATAATGCATTCATTGTATAGCATGTTAGTCACATGCATCACGATATAAACCTTCACGAGTTCCTACATCTTTGTTTTTCGTGTTCCAGATCCGTATTACAACGTTTGAATGGCTGACCCAGTTACATGTGGCTGAAATATGGCGTCAGTGAAAGCAAAGGAAATTAAAAATAAATCTTACCGTAACAGCGTACGTGATACCGCATCGTGATGTAGGCTGCATTTGCTCTCAATCATTGTGGAACTACTTACATTCGAACAAAGCAATTTGTCTCTCATGAAAACAAATTATTATAAATAAATTTAAAAAAACCTTTACTCGTGCCAGGTGACATTCTGATCAAGGCTAAACTTCAATCTAATAAAAACTTCCGTTAATATTGTTGCGCGATAGTTAAAGCTTGTTTTTCACATATCTAAATAATTTATCGATAACTTCTACACCCAATGAATATAAATAGACAAAACACAACTAATAATATTAATTTAAACGCTGTACATATTGTTCTTTTCGTTTTTCGACGATTATTTTTTTTTCCGTGAATGTCTAACTAAATAGAAAGGTTTTTAAATAAACTCTTATATGTAATATCTGTTCGTTGTAAATCCAGCAGCGAAGGCTGGCTGCGTGACGTCAAAGTATGGCCTAACAGCATGACCTCACCACGTGTCAGACACAGTGACATTTTATTAGTATAGATGCTAAATATATTTTAAATTGTTACAATAAGTCATACCAGCTGTCATTTTATTATTCGTTTTTTCGTATAAATTTCGACACGTTTTTCTGGAGCATGAAATATTCTGAATTGATTAAATTCAGTTAAACCTACTTTGAAGTTGGCGAATAGTGTTGAAACCAAATAGATTTTTTCTAGGCGGTGAGAGCCTCTTGGCCATAGAAATCGTTTGGTGAATAGTCGAAAACTTGTACCTTAGCAAACTAAATACTGTAATTCATTTTTACTTGCTGTAAGTTATTTCAAAATCGTCTTGTGCTATTTCCAAATTAAGTCGGCATGCAAAAACAGAACAAATGGTTTTAAAACTGCACTAGGATTAGCGGAATAATAGCTGATACATTACTAGTGGAACTGTTGCCCGGACCTGGTGGGTTAGCGATAACACTCCCGAGGCCAGACTTGGGTTCAAATCACCGTTTGCCCATCCAGAATCCGGTTTTCCACGGTTTCCCGAAAACAATGCAGTTGAATACCGGGATAGTTCCTTCAAAACGCCATTGTCGAATTCCTTCCTATTCCTCGCTACAAGTCCTTTCCCGCCTCTAATGACGCTGACAAGGCGTAAAGCCGTTGCGTGAAAAAAGTCTATCACCGATAATAAGAGGGATATAGGTCAAGTTTAAAAAAATCATAATGGGTTCACGAGTTACCAGAATGTAATGAATCGTTGATTACTGTAAATAGGAATTTCTCTGTGTATTAACGTGTATAAGGAAATTAAATATGGTACACCAAAGACCTAAAAAACGTTAGTACTGGCTGGCTTTATTATGTTATATCAGAGAACTGAAGGAACATTCGTGCTAGACATTTTGTACGATTCGAGCTTGACTCCCGAGCTGATCTAGATTCTACGTAGAAATCTCTTCAGGTGAATGCCAGAAGGCGCATTCAAAAGGTGACGGCGGAATGGCTGTCTGTCGACATACCTCAAAGCTTTAGAGGTGCCTGAAAAAGAAAAGAAAACTTGCATATAATTTACCTTACACTTTATTCAGTCCACGTATGTGACTAGAGATAGAAGAAAAAAATGTCACAGTTAAAAATATAAAAAAATAAAAATATTTGAACGATTGACTGACGATGTTGCAATTTTATGAGTTACCGAAAATTTCAGAACATTTGTTGAATAGCATGGAAGTGTCCTGAAAAGCGGTTATACAATGAGAATGACAAATTGAAACAAATTGTCTGATGGAAAGTGGCGGGACAACAACTAAAATATAAACCTATTTTTAGAAGCTCATTAAAAAAAGAGGAATCGCTTAATTCGAATCACTGATTGAGTATAAAAAGTCATTTCAAGAAATTTTTGCCTGGATTGTAGCTTCCAAAGCGAACCCTAGACCACAAGTAGCGCGGAGAGGTAGGCAATTCAATTGTTTGAACTGGGAATTATAAATGCAGAAGAATTTTACTGTGTCAATATTTGTTGAAAAGGCGGCTCATAGGCTAATAGAAACATCAACAGGTTTAATGAGCCAGCTCATATACTGTCAAAGCGCTAGTGGCTCAGTGGTTAAGGTCTCTATCTAGGGATCGAACGATACCCGATCCGAATCTCAGTATCTGCTGGGATTTTCAAATGTTTTTAATCCAACCTTCATCTATAGCACAGCAAGGTGTGTGATGCGAAGTACGCCAGAACGCTCCCGAGAATCTGAATCCACGGTTATACTGTAGGTTCCCTACACCGGTTGGATCAGTGACGTAGCTAGGTGCAACAAAAAAATATTTTGAGCGCTCAGGCCAGATAGGCGACATTTTTTTTTGCTCTGCAAATTCCTGTGAGGTTTGCTGTTACGGTCTCTATGAGCTTTAGGGGGCCCCATGAGCTGAGCTTGGGCCCCATGAGCTGTGCTTGGGGGGGGCCCTGAACTTGGGGGCCCCGGTGCACGGCACCGCCTAGCCCTCCGATAGCTACGCCCCTGGGTTAGATTACTGGATTAGATTAAGGCGGTTACTACAGGGGTGGATTGCGCAGCCAGTAAAAACCCTTTCACCAGGTCATTACAACTACACCTTTTATGAGAGGACTGTGTTTCGGATATAAATGTTGGACACATACCATGGGAACACATTCAAATCAGTGCAGTATTCGGAAAAAAGTATAAGTGAATCTGCTATCGCCTGACACTAAACCAGGTGCAAATGCAGCAAATCAGACTTCTCACTGGCCACACCAACAATACCATCAGGATGCTGCCGGAGTAGTTGATCGTTCCGAAACTGCACGGGGAAGCAGTGAGATTCAGTGGTGGGGGTTAGAACGAAGATGCGAGTGAGATGAGGTAACACTTGATCTTCACAACAGAAGGAAGTAGAGTAAGCGTTCTTTATGAAAATAGTCTGTACATTAGAAAAAAACTGTGCTTTCAGAGTCGCCACGAACTCGAGGTAGCATATTTGATAATATAAAAGAAGTTAGGGTGACACAATTTTTTTGGCATATATTTTCCCACCGAACACGCAGAATTTAAGCGGAGTGAGGGATGAGAATTAACTTTGGTTGTTTGTCCCGACTATGACGATATCAGCTCAGCGGTGCGGCCACGTACAATTCGAAACCCATAGGCCTTAAAAAGCTTATAGAGAACTACGAAAGCCAAAGCTGATTTTGGATAAAAATGAGACATTTCCTCGAAATAATGTGTGAAATGTGACCAGACTATGAAGCAGGGTGGATTTTGAGGGGTTGATGCCTAGTTTCGCCTTAGTATGTGACATCTACGTTATTTATCTAATCAGACCGAATCTGACGAACCGTTCTGTAAAGAATTAATACTTGCAAGGCGAACTCCTCGATGGTTCCTTAGTTTAATCCTGGTATTACTGAAAATAATATCCTACCTATCCGGTTCATATGGCAATTAAGTCTCAGCCAACTTCGTCTTGTGAACCGTGGATGAAAGTAAGAGTTAAGAAGAAATTTCGAGTAGT
>JARYHS010008074.1:12398272-12454554 GCA_031002005.1 Vandiemenella viatica | reverse complement strand
TTAATTTTCTTTTAGTATCAACACACGCACGAGAAATTAAAAAAAATTAATTACAGTCAAATACATACCTCCAGAAAAATTGTATAGCAACAGCAGCTCCGGAGTTGAGACAACTCGTGGTTCTACAATAGAAAATAAATTATAGTATGCAACAAGTAAACATCTACAGCAAAAATATTCCAGTTTAGATACAAAAACTTACCATTATCTAAATCATCGCTAAACAGCGGTGAGATCTGTTGTAGATCTGAAACAGGGAAAAAGAAAAAATTAGTCTTAATAATAATAATAATAATAATTTAAACTAATACTACTAACAATAAGGAAATTAGCTTACTGTTTGCGAGGTACTCTTCCACATCGGCAGCAGATAGAACTGGGAGCTCTGTAAAATAAAATTAATCTTTAGTATCACTGATACATACACACAAACACACACATATAATAATTACTATTATAACTAATTACCTTCATAAGACTGAGACATTGTGTTGAAGACTGCGAGAAACACACACTGCGGTAACTGCTAGAAGCGCACACGGCAAGGTTCGCAATGGTACAGAGCCAGAGCTGGCCACGGGCGCTCCTTTTATAGCGTCGCATGGAGCCTCTCACTCCGCGCTTACACAAGAGATACCGCTTGCACAACTGGTAGAGTACACATTTCGCAAAAGCAAACAATCGAGTGGGTATTTCCGTAGGTGTGTTGAAACAGTGTACACATTTCACAACGCGCGCATTCCAGAACAGAAATAGCTTGGGTGGGCGGTGTGGAATATCTGCGCCCAAAGAAATTAAGCCCTTGGGAGATGGTGCCATCTATCCTCGGATCGTGGAACTAACATATGCGCAAGCCCGGCAGCTACCGCCATCTGTGCGACAGGTCGAGGAACTAACGTGTGACGTCATACGACCGGGCGGTGCGCTCGGCGGCCATCTTGGTCACACCAACGGGGGGCGGCCATCTTGTGACGTCACGGGTGTTCCAGCTAAGACAACCTCCTCCTACTGACTTTAATAAACTGCTTCACTCACGTCGACTTTTGTTACGTACCTATTACACTAAAGGGTAGAATATGGAAAAATTACTTTCTTAGAATATGATTTGAGCAAAGCAAATACTTTAATCTCTATTGCCTTCAGTTAGGTATGGAGGAAGGTAATGTCTTCTGACGAAAATCCGTTATGTAAGCAGTATGTATGATTGCTTTTATCTAGTTGTTAACAGTTTTTCTGATTTTGGGAGATACTAGTTATATTAAATTGTTTCAAGTTTTTATATCATTATATTTCATTCTGCAATATCTACAATTATCAGTTGAGATATCCTCAATTCTCACAATCTACTTTTAACCATGTTTTACTTATTTTCTATCAATACACGTATCAAAATCAGAGTTTGCAACAGCGGCTCAAGACTGCAACTATTTTTTTCGTTTAGATATTTTTAACATTGTACATTTAAAAAGTTGAAAGTGTTTAGATACTTTGACAATTATTGGATATTATTTGTTACGTCAATTTTTTACATATCTTTTTTTTTAACTGCTTAACGTCTCCTATAACAACTAGGTCTTTAGAGACAGGAAAGGATGGGGGGGGGGTAAGGAATGGGAAGGAATTCGGCCATGGCCTTTTGAAGGAAGCATCCCGGCATTCACCTGAAGTGATTTGGGAAACCATGGAAAACCCAAATCTGGATGCCCGGACGGGGATTCGAACCGCCGCCCTCCCGAATGCGAGGCCAGAACGCTAGCCGTTACACCACCACGCTCGGTTTTACATCTCTATTCCCTTGTGCAGTATCTAGAACTATCGCTTGAAATGAACTCTATTGCACCAATCTATTAAAGCAACGATAAAATATATTATCTACGAGTGTAAGACCCTGACCGCTTTTTGTGTCTGGTCTCAAGTCTAGAATAGTTCCCATGTTTAAGGTCAAAGGTTACGACAGATTAATATGATCTGGCCAAATACGATATTGACCTGTCTGTCACCCTGAGGGTTCACTGTGTAAAATGTGAATAAAATTTATTGAACTTGGAGAACTTGAAGTATTAACAGACGTATAAAAAACGAACAGAGCTGATCGCATTATCGTATTCCAAAGGTTGTGGCTGCTAGACCCGAACGACTGAAATACAAACGTGACTGTTATCTTGACAGATGAGGGTACGTTCATAATCACTACTCAAACTGAATCAGCTCTCGTCTGAGGAGAGCACGTGACTCCACACCTAGCACTATCATAACCTAGTGCTAAGGCTACGGCCACACTTGCGTTTTATCACGCCGAGACCCAGCGGGAAAAATACGCGAATTGGCAATCCCGCAGACTACACACTTGCGTGTTTTTCCCGCGCGTGAAAAACACGCAGCCTATCCCGCGCGTGCACATACCAGCAGTTTTTAAAGGTTCAGCTGCTTGTCAACTAGACTGCTCTCGAAATTACGAACAGAGTTTCAGAAAATCATGTTGAGTACTACACAACTTTGTAAGAAAGTATGACGGTTACAATTTCGATGACACATTGTCATGTACACTGGAAAGCATTCCTGCTTACGGAACGAGAGGGAATAAACCATGGAAAAATTGTTAGAGATCATTTTGCTGATTACTTCTGTTCTGCACAAGGAGAATTGCCGTGGCAAAATAGTTATGTTAACCTCCCCGACTAACTTAATTCAGAGTGAACCATTGCATAATTCTGTATAATATCATGCACAATGTTTATTAAAATATGAGTAAACTTGCCTAAATTTGCTTTTGTTTCTTCATCAAAACCTTCCCACATGCCATCCAAAACGGCAGAAGTCACTGCTGTCCATGAAATCCTCTTGATATCTCCGTTTTTATAATCCGAATGCCTTGGGTCATACAAACAGGGATATTTTTGTACTTCCAGCATTAGCAGTTCATTATCTACGCAATCCATAATGAGAACAAACAATGAGAACGCAACAAACAAGAGTCAGTCACCGCGGCGTGTATTTCACGCAAGTGTCGCCACTCACTGCAGCGTGAAATCCCGCTGAAAAATGGGCCGGGGCGCATTCTGCTGCGGGCGACCTTAAACACGCGACTCTCTCCCACTTACCGCTGCTTGAAATCACGCCAGTGTGGCCGGCTTCATATACTTCAATGTAGTTCATATTGTCGCGGGATTTCACGGTCAAATCCTGCGTGAAAAAAAACGCAAGTGTGGCCGTAGCCTCATGGAACACAATGTATCGGTCTTCGGGGGACCAACCCCACGCAGCCCGCGTGTCAGCGTGGAGAGTGATATTTCGTGCGTTGTAGTCCTTTCAGATGTGGTTAAAATTGCACGCGCTATTTGACGGGGATCCTTTTTTTTGCCTGTTGCACAATGTGGCGATGATTTGCAGCTGTAGTCGACCGCATCCACTTCTTATGATAGCAGCGCCTGTGCATCAGAATGCTTCCCACACTCGTGAGACAATGCTATGAGTAACACCAAATTCCCACACTGCACTTGTCACTCTTCTTCCTCCTTTCAGTTTCCCGGTGATTTTTGGCTGTTTGAACTAATCCGCATGTTGCATCCTGACTATGTTGTAATTAATAACACCACGACAGTGAAACGTAACAACTCACTGAAAGACACACACTGTCATGTTCTGTTCCTTCAACTGCCTCTTGTGAGCCAGATACATTCGGCGTTATAGTCGTGCTACCCTCACATCATGTGATGTCCAGCTTCTGTGCGTGTGTGCGCAACCTGTGGGAACGTTCTTGCTCATTTTGATTCATTTCTACCTAACAGTTAATATATTATGTTAAGTTATCTATCTCGTCCATAAGTTTTGCACACCAGTGTATTTTTAAAAGTGTCGGTTTCAACAAATTCTTTCTTGTAGGTAGGATTTCCTTAGCATTAGAGTTAAACAATTTAAAAAAAGCAATTTCAGTGGTGGGCGCTGTGCTGTTACTTCCAAACGGTCCATTTAAAGCATTTGATATGGTTTGATTACACATTATATCACTCCATTCCGCAGACCAGCTGGCTGAGACATCAGCACGGTATTTGACTCACTCAACGAGCGCTTTGACATCCGTCTTCACGTGGCCGCCCTCAGTACTGTAGTATTATAATGAGGTGGAAGCCATTACAATGTCAAAAAGCGATAAAACTAATTGTCTAGCCGAAGAAATTCTGTTATTTTAGGTAAGGAATTAAGATTTTAACAAATAAGCGGTGGGTTATGTTCCATATGAAGGTACTTTCTGTTACCCAACATTGTAAACACAACTTGCAAAATGAATTTCTATACTGATAAAGGAAACAATTTTAGGAAAATTGAAAGTGGTGCTTCTGCACGTGCTGCAAGTCATGTCTATATCAGACAGCCATTTCACAACTTCATGATATTTAGTCGAAAATAAAATCCGAAAATAATGATAAAAATGCATACAGTAGAATTATTTCATAATATTAATCTGGGAAGTAAGTTGTATGGCGCTACTTTTAAATTTGTCCACTTCACGAGACAACTAACAATGCCTAAGAAACATTCTGACTTCAACTATTGCCGGGAAACGAACTGTTGTTATCCGGAAATGAAACGTTTGATGTTTTTAATCAGTAAAAAGAAAATTGGCAAATAAGCAGTATTGCGAGGCTTGAGTATTTGCGAAAACATTATTTGCATGCAAACCGTGATGCACATTGAATATAGATTATTGAAAATTGTACAAGGATTTATTAATATTGTATATACGATGACGGATAATGATTTGGGAGAGATTATATTACCCTCTTCACAATCAAATGTCAACCTCTCTTTCACGTGGTGCATCGCGTTTGCACGGACGAGGCTCTGGCGACTGAATGATTCCCGGTATAAGGAGTCACCCACTGCTTGCCAACCATCTTCTAAAGGAGGGCGGAAGAGCAAGGAGCAGTTCAGGGCACCCTCTTGTTCTTGGGATCGGAAACGGCCCGTAATGCAGTATGATTCAGATATGATCAACGGCATTTGGATGCATAAGGCAACGGGAAACCACTACATTAAAGACACTGAGGGTATCACGACACCATGTAATCCTCTCAAATTACATGTATCATGATGGTTTCTACACGAGTAAAATATTCCGGAGGTAAAATAGTCCCCAAATGGGATCTCCGGGTGGGGACTGCTCAGGGAGGAGTCATCAGAATGGATAGAAACATTCTACGAGTCGGAGCGTGGAATATTATTCTGAATAGGGTAGGTAGGTTAGAAAACTTAAAAAGGGAGATGGAACGACTGAAGTTAGATGCCATTAGGATTAGTGAGAATAAGTGGAAGGATGCACAGGATTTCTGGTGTGGGGAACACAGGATAATTAGCACACAAGTTGCCAGTGGGGTTACTGGTTTAGGATTTATAGCGAACAAGAGAAAGGGGAAACAGGTGACTTATTATGAACAGTTTAGTTACAGGATTATTTTTGTAAGAGTAGAAACTAACCCTGCTCCAACGACGTTAGTAAAGGTATATATGCCAACATCACAGGAAGATGATGAAGCAGTAGATAAATTATATGATGAAATTGAATAATTAATACAATATGTGAAGGGGGATGAAAATCTATTGATCAAGGACGATTGTGGTTTTGCGATAGTGGGAGAATATAAAGAGCGGAATATTGTAAGAAGTTTTGGTCTAGGAGAAAGAAATGGGCGAGAAAGCAGACTGTTAGAATTATGTGAAAAAAACAAACTATGCGTTTTGAACACACTATTTAAGAATCATTACTAAGTATATACACCTGGAAACGCCCAGGGGATACATGTAGATATCAGCTTGTTTATATCATGGCCAACAAAGCTTCAGGAATCATTTATAGACTGTACAGCATACCCTGGAGCTGACATAGACTCTGACCACAATCTGATAGTTATGAACTGCAGGCTGAAATTCAAGCGAATTAAGAAGCAATATAAGCATTACAGACTTGTAGTGAACTAATTGAAACAATGTAATATTAAAGAAAAATTTACAGAGATGGTAGAAATGGGTCTAAGAAAAACTCTGAAAGGTATTCAACTGAGGATTAATTAAATGCATTGAAGCTGGCAAAGAAATGTTACGCTTTATGGAACAAGCCACACGAAAACCTTGCATCTCAGAAGAAATTGTGGAGTTAATGGACAACAGGCTAAAGCACAAAAGTGCTCAGAATGAAGTAGGAAGAGAGCAGTACAGATATTTTAGAAATCAAATAAACGGGAAATGCCAGAAAAATAAACAAATAAAAGTGTCTGCAAGAAAAGTGAGAAGAAACAGGTAAAGTAAATGCGACCTATAAGAAAGGCAAACAAATTTTTGGAAACAAGAAGAAGAGATTTGTAAACATTAAAGCTGCTCAGAGTACAGAGCTAACCGATGGAAGGAATACACAAAGAAAATATATGATTTAAACAACAGTGTACTGGAGAAAGAAGGCGATGTCAACATTAATGACTTAGGTGATCCTGTTTTAAGAACAGAATTTGGCAGAGCTTTGAAAGTTTTGAAATTAAATGAGGCAATTAGAATTTATGAGATACCTTTAGAAATTCTGAAATCCATAGGAAAAGAAGAAAACCAAATATTATTCAAACTGCTATAAAACAGTTACGAATCAGGAGAGATTCCAACTGGTTATAATAAAAGTATCTATCATCTTCACAATTCCGAAGAAAGCACAAGTCGACAAACATGAGAATATTCCCACCATAAGTCTAACATCACATGCTTCAAAATTACTGACCAGGATAATACACAGAACAAAAGAAAGGATGGAAGAAGAGATAGAAGGTGAAGATCAGTTTCACTACCGCGGTACAAGAGAAGCAATTCTGGCCTTAAGATTAATACTTGAAGGGCGGATCAAGAAAAACATAGGTATTTTTACGGCATTTGTCGATTTAATAAAATCTTTTGATAGGCAGAAGATGTTCGAAATTTTAAAGAAGTCAGCTCTAAAATATCAAGACAGAAGAATACTTTTTAATCTATATAAGAATCAAGTGGCTACAATAAATTTAGAGAATGATGACAGATATGCATCAGTAAAAAAAGATGTGAGACAAGATTGTAATCTATTGCCATTAATATTCATCATGTATGCAGAGGAAGCAATAAAGAAAGTAAAAGAAAAATTTGAATGTGGCATATGTGTTTAAGGAGAAAAAATTTGAATTCCACGATTTTCTGATAACATTGTCCTGTTAGCAGAACAGGCTGAGGATATTGACAAGTTACTAAATGTAAAACAATGATAGTAGATTTTATGCTAAAGAAAAACCAAAGCAAGCAAAAGTGATTAAATTTTGTAGAAATGATAGCAATAGTAGTAGATTGAATTTAAAAATAGGATTGGATGCAATAGAAATAAATGAATTCTGCTACTCATGAAATAAAATTACACCTGATGGCCGAAGGAAGAACTATGTTAAAAGTAGATTCGCACTAGAGAAATCTTAGTTTCAAACATTGATCTAACTCTAAGAAAGAACTATTTAAACCTCTATGTGTGAAGAACAGCACTTTATGGTAGCGAAGCATTAGTTTTAGAAACACGAGAAAAAAGGAAAATTGAAGCACTGGAAAATGCTGCAATAGAAATAAGCTGAAAATTAAGCGAACAGATAAAGTACAAAATGAACGTGTTTCGGGTAATTGTGGATGAGAAAAGAGGCAACATGATGGGCCACATATTAAAATATTTGGGATTTGTTAGTGGAGGGAACAATCGTAGGAAAAAAACTATAGAGGTAAACATAGATTAGGACAGATGAAGCACATATTTGAATGGTATGTTGAGATGAAGACGTTAGCGCAAGATAGGAAGGGAGTGAGGATATTTTGGCCATATGATGCATGAAATTTTACCTAGGGAAACATTAAGAGATAAAATCTCATCGAATAAGAATCTCTGTATGGTCCAGGTGATAGTTTGTTAGATGATAGGCCTACAATGAATGCAGGTGGATGATAAGCTGTCGGCAGATAAGGTATCTGTTTCACACCTGTTGCTTGTCTGATATCCCACCGTATGTACAGTCACTCGTCTACAGATACACAATGCTGCTCTTTTTCTTCATAGTGTTTCTTTTTCTTGCTGCAATACAATTTTATAGACAAAAAGATCCAGCCCCAATTTTCGGCGTTTATCAGCAGAAAGGAAAATGGTACCCGCTCAAGTATACCATTTTCTACTTATTTCTCAGTATACGACAGGTAAGTAACTAAATTACTAATGAACCCATTACTGTAGCCATCTTATTTTAGTGCTTCATGTTTATACTTCAGTATGATTTGACTTTGCATGAGTATTTCGGAGCAAAGAACATTTGATCTTAAGTATCGATTAAGATCTGATTGTGGTTTTAAGGTGGTTTATTTAGCCTCATTTTCATAAACAAATGGCGGCAATTTTCGCCTTCATGTTTGACGACTACGATGCAGGCGGAATACGTTGTCTGTAAAACTCATCACTGGGTGGCCTCATCGATCGAGCAAATGGCGAAACATATCTGCTGAGGCAACGGTTGCAACCATACTGACTTCAGTTGATTCTAAGTCTTTCTGAATTATAGCAGCATCGAAATTATTATTGTATCGTTTGTTTGAAACATCATACTCCTCTGTGGGGTCAGCTACATATTTGAGCATTCTACCCTGACAGTCCAGACTACCTTCCTTCGTGACAAGTATCGTTGGAGATTTGTACACTAATATTCCCGATGTGACAGAAGTCCTCCAAAACATGTGCAGGCTTGACAAAAATTCTTCGCTGGTGCCGGATCATTTCATTCATGTGAGACGTTTCGACAACTGCCTCTGTTGTCTTCATCAGCACTGTCGGTGCCTTGCTGTCGCAGTATCAACTTCGACCTATTCGCATGGTTAAGACAACAGAGGTAAACGTCGCACATGGAAGAACTGATCCAGCTCAACACGCGGGAAGAATTTTTGTCATCTGTACGCCGCGCGGGGGAAGACTCAATTCTCACATGTGCAGGCTTGTAGTAATGAGGAGCCAGGTGCGTTCGGCTATTTAATTGGAAAGAGAGCTGCGATAATACAGGTGTTCGGTGTATGGTATCACGTGGGCTGATTAACTGCACGGATGTTAAAAATTAAAGTCCCCTAAATGCGACGTACGGAACCCTTTGCCCTTGCAACTTTACGAAGTTTTAATCGCTAGTAGCGCTAATGTAATACAACAGATAATTTTAGCACAAATACAAAAACTTACCAGAACGTTGTCAAAAATTCCCTGTAACAATATATTTTGTTACAGAATATGCTTTAACGGTGTGCAAAGACATAAGTCATCCGCTATTCTCCATTTTACATTAATTTACTGATTTATTTTCAGTATCGCGTATTAGATAAAGAATGGAGGTGGTGGAAAATGATGCCGGGAATTTAAGTCTATTCTGGAAACAGAGAAATATATGAAAAGGTTTTACATCATCAATCAAAAAAAAATCAGCACCAGGAGTGTCTTGTGCTTATGCGAACGAAATACTTTAAACAGAATTTTGTGGTTTAAAGCAGGTTTTAGTGAAGAATCTCTTAAATAAACATTCCTGTTTCTACAGTTGCTTTGTCGCTAGCAAAGTATCAGGTGATGGAAATTTCCTATTGGAGTATGGTTGCAGCCAATACTGTAATATTATGAAAGCAATACCTAAATATATATTGCCTTCCTCGAAAAGGCTGTGAAGATTTCAACGAAAATCGTGGATTAGGGGCTTTTTATTCTAGAAATATAGAACAACTAGCTGATACCCGCGACTTCGTTCGAGTGGATTAAGAATTTCGTTGCCAGAATTGAATATAGAAAGCTATTGGTAACGTAGGATTGGTCCCAAACAACACCGAGTTGGTATAATATGACAGGAAAGTCATCACTATATCTTTCTACCGTCTCACGAAGAGAATCAATTTCCAACATATTTAAAACAGAAAAGCAAACGAAGGTGCGGGGATGTAGGAGGGGGGGGAGGTTGAGGGATGGAGGAGGGAGGGGGGAGGGGAGGAGCTCTGGATGAGTCGTTCTTCAATGTGTTAAGCTTATTCTAATAATTACTAAAAAAAAACCATTTCCAACACTCTTGCACTGAGCTCGTTGCGGTCTTACTCTCATCAGTAACCAGTATATGTACTCAGCATGACATCAGATGTAAACTTACTTGCCTGACCAGAAAGATCGCCATATCCTAATCCGATGCATCACCTCTGGAATGCAAGGGAACGAATTTTAACCCTATTCATCAAATTTTCGTGAACTTTGAAGGAACGATCAGGGGTTATGGATGCATACGCCTTCCGGACATTGTAGTATCTAGTCGAGTATCTACATCTACATCTATATCTACATATATACTCTGCAATTCACAAAATTGTGGGTGGCAGAGGGTGCTCAGCACCAAAGCTAATCTCTTTGCTGTGCATTCCAATCCCTAATGGTACGAGGGAAAAAAGAATTCATATAAGAATCAGTCCGGCACGTTATTTCTCTAATTTTATCTTTCCTGTCCTTCCGACTCAAATAGGTTGGTGGAAGAAGTATTTCACTACACTCATGAGTGAAAGTTGGAGTACGCATGTTTTCCAATAAGTTTAAACGAAACGTGTGTCGTCTATCTACCAGAGACTCCCAACCTAATCTACTAATCAGTTCTGTGACGCTTTCATAAGGACTGTAGCAAGCGGTCACGAATCGAGCGGCTCTTCTCTGTACTTTCTCTATACTTTCGATCAATCCCTTACGAAACGGGTCCCAAATGGCACAACAATGATCCAAATGTGGACGCACAAGAGATTTGTACGCTATCTCCTTTGTTTGTTCATTACAATTTTTCAAGATTCGACCTATGAATCGCAGCCTAGAATTTGCTCTACCTACTAAAGAATTAATGTGTATGTCCCATTTCATGTTCCTTTGTACTGTTACTCCCAAATATTTAATAGAATCGACCGTATCAATAACTGTATTGTTTAACTCGTATTTCTGAACAATCGGATTCTTTTTGTTAGTTATGCTCATTGTCTTGCACTTTTTACAGTTTAGAGTAAGTTGCCACTCAGCGCACCAAGCCAAAATAACATCCAGATCACGCTGAATTTCTAAGCAATCGGCCAAAGTTCTTACTTCCCTATAAATAACCGCATCGTCAGCAAACAATCTAAAAAGGCTTTTCACTTTGTCTCCGAGATCGTTTATGAAAATTAAGAAAAGAAGTGGTCCTATTACACTTCCTTGAGGTACACCCGATGTAACATCTAGATTAGAAGAACTTTCTCCTTCAACGACAACATACTGCAACCGACCAGTTAGAAAATCCATTATCCATTCACAAAGCTGATCCGATATACCGTACGCTCGAAGCTTCGCTAAAAGGCCGAGACCAATCCGCATAGTCACCTAGGCAACAAATATACTAAACAGTTATTTCTAAATTACTTGCTCTTCAGTGCATCGTATATTCCAAGGCCCTACTACAGATATTGGATGATAGTTGAAGTTTAAAGGTGGGTTTATCAATTCCGTCTTCCAGTTGATTGGTATTTTCTTTTTGTTAAAATCGTTTAGGATTAATGACAGTCAAACAGTGTAGTAACATCACTGTGTCATCAAAATTCAATTCTGAACGTATTTTCCAATTACTGTGCAGCTTCATCGAGGAGTAACACGGCTGTTGAGGAAAATCAGAAGTACAACTGGAGCCACAACTTCTAGTTTTTAAAACGGTAGTTTCAAATATACCTGTCAAATATTAATATATTTATGGTCAGAATTAATTCTGTATCTCAATGAATTTCTTGATATGGTCTCAAGCGGAGACACATCAGAAGCTCTAAACTTATTAATAGAAAATGGAAGGACTGTTTCCATTAATAATCCTACAATGGAATGCCCGTAGCCTCCTACCGAAATGGGTAGACCTGTTCAAAGATTAACCACAGAACACAAGGCTGATGTATTGATAATTACTGAGACGTGACTGCGCAACTCCTCCATAAACTACAAGGATTTGAATATCTTCAGGCAGGACAGGGAAGTTGAAAATGGTGGCGACTGCTCGAAGAAGAGCTGAATGACCTACAAAAACAGTTATTAGACAGAGGTTTGGAAATTTCGAAGCAGAAAAGACAATACCAAGAAGGTGAATTTATAATAACTATAAATGGAAACAAAATAAAGCTGGTGAAGGAAGTCAAATTCTTTGGTATGTGGTTGGACACCAGACTTTCGTGTAAGAAATATATGGAGGAGCTAACTCAAGTGTCACCGAAACGCTTAAACTCCCTAAAGGCACTGGCAGCACCTAAGTGGGGTGCAGACCCGAGAATACTTGGCAGCATTTATCGAAATGTATTTAGAAGCAGAATAGAGTATGGGGGTTTCCTATAAAAATCTGCTTCGAAGTCAAGCTTGGCTAAACTGGACCGCATTTAAGCTGCGGCGCACTGCGTGTGGTCGGTGGTTTTCTTAAAACAACTCCTACCCTAATGATGGAGGTGGAAACCGCAACACCACCACTCCAATTCCAAAGAATGAATATCGTACACCAATTCTGGACCATAGTGTGCTCCATTAGACAACATCTCCTGATAAGGAAAGTGCAGACCCTGGCCCACGAGATCAGCCCAAAAAAAAACGGAATCCACATAATACACTCACCTTAGTAGAATACATGCAAATGACTGAAGTTTTGAACATACACAAACGAGACATAAATAATATGTAGGTACCGAGAAGATGAAGTCTGGCAAAGATCTAACTTCTCCAAATACATATATACAACCCTCACGAACGAACTCATAGGAAAGAAAAATCACTGTCCAATAGAACTCTAACAAAATACTTTAATAACCTTAAATGAAACCTGGATAGGCTGGAGAAAAGTGTACACTGACAGATGAAAGTCAAGAGGTCAATACAGCCCAGCGGCATATGTAGACCCGGAGTATAAAGTATTTCAGGCATTTAGGGTATCTGCGCATTTTTCAACCTTCTCCACGGAGTCTCATGCAATATTAATGGCATTAGAATACATACAACAATCTGGTCAAACCAAAACAGTCATATGTACAGACTCGAAAGCTGCTTTCCTGCAGTATTAGGGATACCAAGGGGGTAGTGCAAGAATTACCTAACGTACGAAGTCGCTAAAGAATTAAGAAACAGCGCAGCCCAAGGAATAGAAGTCAAACTGCAGTGGGTACCTAGTCATGTCGGCATAGCGGGCAATCAAATAGCCGATATAACGGCAAGGAAACAACTTAATGCCAAAGATGAGGAACACACCCCCGTCCCATTTACTGATTATAGGGACATAATTTCTTCATGCGTAAAGTCAGAATGGAAAAAAAAATGTGGTGGGAGGATAGACAAGAAGTGGGCAATAATGAATATAATCAAGGATAAGCCATGGTACGATCGTAGGGACCACATCAGAAAGGAGATTACCTGCATGGTCAGACTGAGAGCCGGTCATGCTTAGTTAAACGATAAAAAATTCATTATGAAACATATCTACTCCTCAATGTGTGCGTCCTGTGCAGAGATGGAGGTCATATACCATTACATGTTGAGATGCAGTAACTACCAAGTCAAAATACATGAATTTTTAGAAGAAGTTCTAGAGATAACAGATATACAATCCCTTGTGCAGGTTCTCGCCTATCCCAATAAAAATTCCTTCTCGCCTTGAGGTTGTTTGCTACGAAATGGCACATATACCGATTCTGTAAGTTATCTCAACAAATTTTTTATATCATTCCAAAGTTGTAAAGTCCTTTTTGACTCACCCTGTATTTGAAAATGATAAACATCACCAAGGAATACATGCAACTAATGTAATAGTAAACAAAGTACGCAACTAATACCATGAAGAGAAATTAGTTACCTGGAACATGTTGCATAATGAAGTCAGTATTATTACCAGAATAAGTGACGGTTTTGATCTCTTCGAGGCCTGTTTCTGCTTAAATTGAAATTTTAAGTATCATATAACTTGCAATTATTTTCTGTGAAAACAGGCTTTAAACCCATTCAGAAACACAAACAAATTTCTTCCGAACGGTCCTTTCAAAAGAACATAACGAAACCAAATATTCAGAACAAGCAGGATCCGAGGGCGACTTCATGGTACAGGCAATAAACAAAGTACAGTTTCTGACTGTGCTAATACTATGGAAATTTCAAAGCATCTTCTGAGTCGATAGCAAACGTATCTGGAGGAAGATATTTAAACTAAATCCATTATGCATAATATACCTGCAAAACAAAAATTATTTATTTTAATGCAGATTACTGTTATGGTAAATTTGACTACCTATTTCATATTATTATTGTTATATTTTTCAGTGGTTACACCAAAACTTTTCTGCCCATCCCAAGGATAGATTGAGCCATGAAATGGACTCAGCACAAACATTATCCAACCATCCAAAGGTAAGAAATAGAAATCAATATATAGCATATTTCAAACTTCACTTAGTTCAAACTTTAACAACTTTCTCTACATGATTATATTTATTTTCTTAGAAAATAAATAAATAATACCCAAACTCATCTCTGACGGAGACAGTAGTTCCATTATTCCACCTGTTATCTACGTATTGCTGAAAAGTTTTTGGTAGATAAAGAATGTAAATTCATAAACAAATGGCTGGAAGAATTTCATACCATTGTCCAGCAGTAGGTACAAATCATTAATAAATACGTACGAATTTTGGCAGGAATTAAACGAAATTTGGTGTCAAAACACTCTTACTTTTACTGTTTCAAATATCTTTTCGAAAAAGTTGATAAATCCATTTAAATTTCGAGGGTGAACACACGGAATAGAGTTTTTTTTTAAACGTTTTATAATTTTGTGGCTATTTTTAGAGACTTTTTGATTTTTGTAGTTATTTATTGCATATTTAATCAACAACATCAAGCACAGTACCTTGTTACCTAGAATTCAGACTTCTCTGTAGCTGAATATTTTTCTCTGACCACAGAATGAAATATCTATGTTTCTAATTTATAATTTTTTTAAAAGCGTCGTAAGTTTAGTATTTAGTGTTTACCAACGACATAATATTCTTTTCATTACCCATGGAACAACAATCTTGCCTTTGTCATTTACTTATTTGTGGTAGAATTAGTTTCGTTGTTGTCTGTCCACTAGCAATTTATTGATTATGCCTAACAATAAGAATAATGTTAAATTTAAGAAATAGTCAAAAGTACACAAAGTCTTTGAAAACAGTTTCCGACTTAAAAAGTAAGGTAGTTTCGTTACGTTTTTATACTTTCTTTTCATTATGAATCAGGTGACATTTACAATATAGTATTCAATATTTGCCGTCCGTTACCACATGATTATTGACGCCACTGAATTACAACTGTAACTATTCTTCGATGAAATTCATAAGAGGTATTTTATTTTACATAACTAACCTGCAAACAAAATGGTATGACTGGACATACCTTTGTCGTTATGGTTTTGTGATAGGGTACACGTTGGTGGTGTTTTTATTGTGTTTGCTTGAGGTTTTGTAAAGATTATTGGTGCTTGGTGTGGTGTGATGATTCTTTTTTTTCATGATTAAAATTATAGGTACCATAAAATAAACTAAAATCGATTTGGGGTTGCCATGATTTAAAATTACCAGCTTTGTGGCGATTTATGGAGTTATGCACATGAAGGTTTAATACTGAACTCGTATATCATTATTTACAAATTATGCTTTTATTTTTGATTGGATTGCGCCTGATGTTACGAATTACACATTGGCAACCTGTAAATATTGCCGTGCTGTTTTAAAAGTCAATAAAAAAAGATATGACTTGTTACGCCAAAACTGAAAAATCTAAGAAAGCGACGGCCTTGGAAAAATCAGCAAACTGTGTGAATCCATATCTGAAACACACCGTCCAGTCTTTTCGGAAAAAAAAATCTCTGAGATAAAAATTGCTGCTTATGTCACCGAGAATTGTGATTTTCTAACAGTAGATCATTCGACTGCGCTACTACCTTGGTTGGATCTGCAGAGGCAGAAGCAATGACTGGAAGTCGAACATAATGAGATCCGGCTGGTCAAACCGACCGTTAAGCCGTGGAGCAGCTCCTTCCAGCGGGCGAGGAGGGACGAGGTTCTCCTTACTCTCCTCCGTATAGGGCACTGTCCTCTGACGCACAGCTTTCTTCTCCGCCGGGAGGACCCACCGGAATGTGATGCCTGTGGCGTACCTATGACGGTGCGCCACATTTTAACTGATTGTGTGTTATTTTTAGACTTAAGGGCGGATGTTGGCGCGCTCTAAAGACCCAAAACAACAACTTAGTTGAATCTTTTATCAAATACCCTCAAAATTCGTTGACAGTTTGTGCAGAGTATGACAACATCATATGTTTAAATAAACAGTACGTTAACTGCACGATTCCTCCTTCCGCCCCAACCTGTCATCCATCCTGGTTACATGTATCATCCTTACTGAGACCATTATACAGCGAGCCAACCAACTGAACTCTTGAGTAACAGTTATGCATTTTGTTTAGTCACATGGTCTTTGAACTGTTAATGTGTAGTCAACAACCGAGACAGCATGGGCCCCCACCACGATCGTAGGGTATACATAATACTTCCGCGGATTTATTGGGTTGTTACCGCACAAATTAGCGTGTTTTAAACCGTGATTCGGTCAACGGAGAATTTACGGCCCACACCACCTCGACTGGTGATCACACATTAACAGTTCTAAGACCTTGTGAACTAAACAACGTACCTAATGTAATTCAGGGGAGAAAAAGTTACATCCATGACTGTAACTCAAGAGTTCAGTTGGTTGGCTCGCTGTACAAAGGTCTCAGTGATGATGGTACATCTATCCAGGATGGATAATTGCCTGTGAGTGGGGTGGTGGTGAGGGTGGGGGTGTGGAGGGGAACTCATTATGGTTAATGAAACATGTGAAGCTGTCATCCTCTGCACAAACTGCCCACGATTTTAATATTGAGTTCAGGTTCAATAAATTAGTGTGACTTTCGACATAGGTATCCGATGTGCTACTTGAGTGGTTAGATGTCATATTCGACAGTGAATACACTATGTTTCATTTATGATGACAGAAAATCTGTCTCAGACCATGTGTTTGTATAGTCAGGTGGAGGGGTTCAATACATATCGTATGCTATAATACATGCAACTGTAATTCCACGCCCACTATGTCAACCAATGAGTTCTTTCGTGAAGGGGAATTACATAATTTTGGCGTTTTTTACTTGCTTTCATGATCTTTTGCCGAGTTAGATGAAAGTTCGGTAATTTATTGGTTTCACATGCTTTTTACTGAAATTGTGCATTTTTCACTTTTTTACTTTTTCACTTTTTCACTTTTTTTTTTTTTAAAGTAATTTCTATTTCTCAGACTACTGTCTATGAGTATGTTTGTACATACATCCATGACTGTAAGTACTTGGTGCCTGTGTGGGTGTCGCCCATCCTCTTTGAACGCTGTATCAATATTGTCTCCACTGTCGGTATAACCACTAATTTTGGTTGATAACACTAAGATCTATGTGTAATTGTCTCCATGCACACACCCTATAACTGGTCTATCAAGATCGTAGCGTTATGTGAGTGTTAGATCTGTGTGTGCTCTGTAACTACGTGAATATCCATTTTCATATATTTTACAGCTCCGAATCTTAAAAGACATACTTTAAGAAAAAAGTAAACTAGCAAGCAATAAGAAGGGTAGGGATGAGCAGGCGAAACACCTGCTCCATGCTTGCGTTGTTCAATATGGGCACTCTGACTTGTGCACGAGAACCGTTTAGACTTTGAAGGAGATTCGCTGTGTACCTATTGGTGGTTATTCACTTTAACATTTATTGAAACATGCCTTTGCGTCTATATTGAATCTTTTGCTTCAGATATAAAAGCGTTGATTTCAATTTACATCATACAGCTATTTAAACTATGGAAACGATTTACTAATGGAATGAAGAGGTCAACTTTAAAATAAACACTTATAATTTCAACAACCGTACATGATCTTGAAACTGTTTGAAAGGAAGAATTCGTCACCCAATCTTTTTGTCATAACACACATGATTTGAACTGTTCTGTATGGATTGCTGGCACCTACGGAAATTCTGTCTAAGAGATACTTATATAATTATCAGCCAGTTCAATCATTATCTGATGTGGCCTTTTAAAGTCATGATTTCATATATAGCTTGAGCAGTCTTCTCCAGGTCGCACGATCTTGGGCGATCCTCTGCCAGTTGACTCCGACATCCTGCGTGTGTCCTTGTCCAATCGTTCTGGTGGTTTCCTCTCGGTCGGGGATCATCTCTTTGCCTCCATTCTAAAATTGTTCTTTTCTCCGCGCAATATGGTCGTCCCACTGCCACTTCAAGGATGCTGTCTTCTCTAAGGTGTTTGTGACCTATGTAACTGACCTATATATATATTTTTTTTAAATTTAAAAATCCCTTTAAACCAATCTTATAAAATTGCGTAGCGTAATCCCACCTGATACTTTGTTACATAGAAATTCGGATTCCTAATTAATCATGAAGTATAGTGCTTGATACGCTTGACCCAGATGTTGGCATGTGTGTAGGAGATTACAGACATGTACAGTAAATAAATATTAAACATCACAGCAAAGCCTGGCTTCTCTGTACTTTCAAGTAATATAATTTCGTGCGGTTTTTAAGGTGTGATTAATCTTTTATCAGCTGCTCAGTTAACCTCTGTCGTAGCAGCCTATCCTTATAAGGTAAGGGAACCACAGTTTAACGTGGAATCCCACGGAAGCATTCTCACATACACAACGCAAGCTTTAGCAGAGATGAAGCAAGGCCGTTGAAAATTCCAGGCGAGTCTAGGTATCGAACCTGGGACCTTTCGATCCCTGATCAGTGGGATCAACCACTGAGCCCTCAGTGTAAGAGTAAGTGGTGCCTGGTTCGATATCTCAGAAGAAACATGGTCAATGATAACATCACTTATGACGAAGAACGTGCCACACCATCCGCTGAGAGAAGTAACAGAAGCGCTTGCAGACGTCCTGACTCCACCTAGAGTACTACCACAAGTGGACATCATTTGAAATACCAACGTCAACCGTCACGCCACACTGAAGATCTAATCCGAAATAACTACATAAAGTCTTAAAAGATACGAACAACCGGACCAACTCTTCGACGAAATTCACTACTGCGTGACCTCTAAGTGACCAATATCGGAGAAAACAACATGTGGAATTCCCCAAAACCTGGACAATTCATATCATTGTGCCAGTACTAATGATACAAGAAGATAATATTTAAAGGGTTATAATTCTGCAATACATTGTAAGATATTTTCGAAATTATAGTGGGATATGTGTATTAGAAATTAAACTACGATTAACAATTGTGGGTGCTGTAGAGCCTTACTTTATTATTTGGGTTACTGTAAACATCTCTTTATTAATAAATTTCTTAATATTAATTCAGTTGTTTAGGTTGTATTTATTTATTAATATTATTAGCAATTAAGTAAAATGACCCACAACATGCAAATATGTAAACATCTCGGTTAGTGCCGCTTATTATTTTTCAACTTTGGCAAAGGTTAGCAGTTTTTATGTATCCGGAACTGCAGTAGGCTGTTGAATCCAAGATTTTGCTATTCAGTTCTATCGTCATTTAACAACATTTTCCTTTATTCACTTCTTCTTCCACAGGTTGCTTTCTTGGTCTCCAGAGGGTTTTACCTTGTCCCAAAGGTTACTGATTTCTACTGCTGTTGACGGAATACAATAGTTCAACCAAATGACAATACACGAATCACTTTCAATTAATATTTATTTTTCCGTGAGCGCTAAGATGACATAAGCACCAGACTTCTCCAAAGACATACAAATATTCCAGCAACTAACGCAAAAACAAAATTTCTGACGACCGACAACTGACAATTTGCCTCATATAGACGCTACAGATTAGTCCAGAATAACACAGAGAAAGCCGACCGATGTTTCTTGAACGGCGACAATGCAGCCAACAATCAAAACCACATTAAAAAACGATCAGAATTAATACAACATCATTCACAATCATTAGAAAAAACCTTGAAATAAAACTTAAAGATGTTTACAAGTATTTACACACAAAGTTATCAATATAAATCGCTCTAAAAAGTTTAAAATTGTCCTCCGAAGTTTGTGGCTCACCTCAACACTAATAATTACAAACCTATGATTAATGTTTTATACATAATACTGATCGTATTACACTATGATTTACACAGTTTCTCTCCATAAACAATGTTCATTTACATCACGAAAATACACTAATTCACAATATAAATAATATGTGAACATTGAGAAATTAAAAACATCTATTTCTAAAATTATTTATTTTGATAATGAATTAAAAGAATCAGAACTTATCAAACTGAAAATACAAAGGTTGAGAACGTATTTAAAAGAGCAGTCTATGTTATAGTTTCAGTAACAAATGATTGAGTAGCTCCGGAATTTTAAAAATTCAACGCGCAATTGAATTTTATACAATTCCTTTCGATTATTTTGGTAATTGTATCGAGGAAAGTATTTACGACGCACAATATTACATGCAAAAAATATATGTAATCATTGGAGCTTCACAACACATATCAGTTAAGCTGCTATAATATGTTATTCATACCTATATACTTGTGCTCAAAGGAGGTTTTGTAAAGAACATATTGCTGTTATTTAGTAATTGAAAAAATGTTATAGTAGCATAAACAAATTTCAGGAAATAATAAAAAAAATACTTAGTGCAATAATATAATCAAATGGGTAGAACAATTTCCGATATCCCTCGATAACTTTATACATTAATTTTTTGGAACAGATATAACGAGTAATAAATATTTAAAAATAAATAGCGATTGGAAAATATTTTAATCTTCCACATATGAGGAACCTTTTCGTGCGGAATGAACACCTGTGTGATTGCCCTCCTACTTTTTGGTCTACCTTTTAAACTAATGGAGCAAGCTATAAAATGTTTCATCATCTGTCTGTGAATGGCATAATGCATATTCTAAATACTAAGCTTTAATTTGTTAAGTATTTATAATTTCTGCTAGGAGGATCTTCCAATCGCCTGTCAGACATATCATGCTAAAAACTGTACATCAAGAGAAAGATTGCCTAGCTCTTCATGGACGGGCGATACTCAGTTTGCTGCAGAAGCCAGTAACTACATTTTCAGTAGCAACATGTATTCACTAATTTTGTTTTTATGAGAATGTCCACTTTTCAGCGCTTATACGCATTTTAATAAAATATATGATACTTTGGTTTGTTTGGATGTGTAAAGACTACATTAATTAAATTAAATGCGTTAGTAATGATATCAAAGGTATCGCTTTGTTAATTAATTTTTTGTAATAGATATGGTATTTGATAAATATTTAGTTCTAAATTATTTTAATCTTACTTTTTTATCATAGTAAAACTAATTAATCGCAAGAAATAAAGTTTAGCGTGGTGTAATTGAGGTTAGCAATACTTCAGTGAAAAATGGGTTATCGATTAGAAGACTTTTTTGTACGCGCGGCTATCGATTACAAGGAGAGGAGGGGGGGGGAGTTAAGGTGGGTATCATATACAATATTTCCACGATCTTTGAAGATGTAGACTACATAAGATCCCATGTTTAAAATGTATCTGCTTTAGTCCACTGATTGGGTTCGTGAAAAGAATCTATATCTACTTTGAACCCTTCTCTTTTAATGCATGTGTATCCTTTCCCATTGTGTAATATTTCTTTTAACGTGCGATTGTAGGCTATGTGTTTATTGGTTTCTTTACATAACACAGTTTCAGGCTTCTTTTGATTAAATTATTTTTTAAATTTAATTAATTAGTTGCTTCGTTACTGACTTTGTGTCTACAATGAAGTAGACACGTGGTTATTGCTTGCGTCTAGTTTTACCAGTTCGACGTTGTTAAAACTCGTATTTTATTATTTTGCTCTTATTTGATATAACTCTAACAGATTTGATTATGGTAACAGCAGGTAGCTCGAGAGATGCATAATTTACACATCGGTGATAACCGTACGTTACAACAGGTGGTATACAAACAAAAGAACTCGCAGGTAGTTGGCTTATATTCGATTTTGGGGGCCCAATGAGACCGATATTTGACTGCCGTCCAATTCTCTTTCAGCATGGCAGCAAAATCTTTACCCCTAGATTTTGAATGTGCTTTATTAATGTGCTGAAAGCCAAATAAAGCCACCAAGATCATTGGTACCACGAGTGACTATTCCACAACTGAAAAGTTAAGTACGGGAATCTATACTATTGCCAATTTACTCAGGAGATTAGTTTCAGGATACAATTGTAGGTATAATCAGAGATTAAATCTGTAGTCTATGTTATTACCATGTGTCGAATACTCTTCTCACGCGAAAAACGTTTATTTTAAGTGGCTACCTTGGGTGTTAAAGAAAACACAAAGTCTGTTACAAGATTAAAAAATTCAGCTTGAAATAAAATATATGGGAGATAACCGATCACGACGATATGGGGAGATGTATATTGCGAGAAACGGGAATGAAATCGGCCAGTGCAAATGGCCGCGGTGATTTCGGGAACCAACGCAAAAGCGAAATCGTGATTGGTGGACATAATTTCGATCCCCAGTTCTCCGTAGTGCCAGAGCCAATATTACTGCTAAGTTGAAACGCCATAGTTCCTATTTCGAGAAGGTGGTGAACACAGAAAACTTGGTAGTGTAAAGCAGCAACTTGAAGATTTGGTGTCAAAAATACCCCAGATCAATTGCAGCCGAGAAATTTCCTCAAAGAAGAACTTCCGGAATCGGCGTCCAAGCTCACTCAACGTCAAATCAAATGATTCTTCACAATGAACACGGTAATAATTAAAACAGTACCAACATTTTTAAATGAAAATGCATTGAAGTTGTAAAACAAACATTGCACTTATCTGTGAATCGTATGTCCTCTAAATTTCCTATACGTTGGTGGCAAGATGGTTCTTAAGTAAGGCTACGGTTACAGTGCAAGCGTATTCGTGCGAACAAAGTCGCCGAAAAAGGGGTTCATTTCAGTTTTCGTGCGATTCAAAGCGATTTTATTTAGTAGTCTAGTAAAATTTATCAGAAGATCAGATCCGAGTGGTGAAAATTTAATAATGTGGATATTGAAGAAGAACTTTATTTAGCTGAAAACCCATTTTTCAAACACTTTACATTTGAAAAGAGAAATAGGGGTTAGAAAATTTTTATTGAATTACCATTTGAGTGAATATTTTCAATTTTTTTTAAGAATTAAAGAACCAACCACTCATTTTTTTTTTAATATTATCGTACTCGTTGATATTGAATGCAAATAGAGGATAAAATAAGAAGGTAGTGTAACTTCAGAGAATGTTTTCCGTAAGGATAGGTTGAACTCCTTTTTTTTTTTTTGCTGGTGTTGTATTCCTGGCACCGACACCTTTGGCGTCCTGGCTAGGGTTTTGTTTATTCCTTGTTGCTTACTTTATGTTCACCTTAAGGGGAAAATTTCGGCCTCCTTGGAGGTCTTTGTAAAAACCCCTTCAATGTGTCGGTATTTTCAATTTGGTGGATGAATAATTGATAGTGGCACTTTGTACCGGTGCCACCTCCTGGGAACTGTTATTCCAATGTTCTGTAGTCTGTCTTCAGTTTGGCGTAGAGTGTCGAGTTTTTGATGGAAGGATTTGGTTAGTCTTTTTATCACTTGGTCTATTGTTTCTATTTGTGCTATCTCGTGCATTTCAGTAATTCTTGCCCTTCTATCAGCGTTTAAGATTAATCGGAGGCACCTGTTTTGTAATATTTGTAGTTTTGATAAGTTTGTTTTACACGTCGTTCCCCAAATTTGACAGCCGTATGTTATCACTGGTAGTATTGATGCTTTGTATAAGTGGAGTTTTGTTTGTAGGTTCATTGATTGACTGATCAGTATTGGAAATAGGTTTTTGATTATTCCTAGGACGTTTATCCGTTTTTTCTTCTATATGATGACGAAATGTGAGCGTTTTATCTATCGTGACTCCCAGGTATTTGTGAAAGTTCTTCCGTGGTAAACGTTTCCCGAATATAGTCAAGTTTTGGTTTAGTTCAGGTCTTTTATGGGTAAAATATATTGCTGCCGATTTTTGGGAATTTATAGTTATTTTATTTTTTTTTACTCCATAGCTCAATTTTGTGTAATTGATTTTGCATTCGGGTGATATTATCAGTTTGTTTTGTCCCTGTAGTATAAATGGTCGTGTCATCCGCGAATTGAGCAACGTGAACATTTTTTGATGGTGGGAATATCATTCACGTAGATATTGAAAAGTGTGGGTGCTAACACTGATCCCTGTGGGAGTCCTGTCCTCATCTGATGTATTGAAGATCGCACGCCTTGCATTTCTACGTAGAATGTTATTTTTTCCAGGAAGCTATTTATCAAGTGAATGATTGCTCTGTCAACTATCGTTTGGGTAATTAGTTTATAAATGAGATTTTGATGCCACACCTTGTCATAGGCCTTTTGTACATCGATAAAAGCTGCTGCTGTCGATCTGCCGAGATTGAACCCTTTGCTAATATTCTCAACTAGGTGTAGAAGTTGTACTGTTGCTGACATGCGAGGTTGGAATCCGTACTGTTCTTTGCGGATGGTATTCTGTTCCGCCAGTTTCTTCTGTATTCTTGTTAATACAACTCTTTCCAGCACTTTTGTTGTGGAGTTGAACAGGCTAATTGGTCTATTATTTGCGGGCAAGGATGAGTTTTTCCCAGCTTTAGGGATTGGTATTATTTTTGCTCTTTTCCAGTCTGTAGGAAAGTATGCATTTCTCAAGCAACTGTTCACTATTCTTGTTAGTAACACTATTCCCTTCCTAGGCAAATGTTTCAGTTGGCAGTTTGTTATTTTGTCTGGTCCTGGGGCTTTTTTGATCCGGAGTTTCCTGATGATATTCCTTATTTCAGCCGGTGTAGCCAAGTCAGTGTATTCTCCTATGTCTTCCTTTAGGAATGTGGATACTGATTCTTTGATTTTTTCCTCTTCTTCCTTTTCTTCGTCACTTTGTTGTGTTATGGGAGTTGCATACTGTTCTTCGAAATAGTCAGCCAGGATCTCTGCTTTTGTTAGTGGTTCGAAGATTTGTCCATCGTCGGTGGTCAGTGGTCTTTCCGGTGTTTTGGGATTTTTAAGTGCTCTTATTAGACCCCAAGCGTTTCGATGTAGGAGGGTGAGATTTGACATTTTTTCTTCCCAACGTTCCGTGTTTAGTTCTTTTAGTCTCTTCTGCAGGTTTCTTCTATAATAGTTTGTCAGTCTTCTGTCTTGTGGGTCTCTGTACATCTGCCATTTTTTTCGGTGGAAGTTCTTGATGTATTTTAGTCTAGCTAATTCCTCTGGAAGGTCTGTTTTATAGTTCGGTGGTGGGTTTACTGTTGTTATGGACGCTTTATGGTTAGCTTTATGGATAGCTTTTGTCAGGTGGTTTATAGCGCCATCAATTTCCTCTTGGCTTTCCATTCTATAAGTGGTTTTGATTGAGTATGCAGTTCTTTTGTGAACAAACTCCAGTCTACCTGTTTTGTTATTTTTGGGGGTGGTGCTGTGATCATCCAGTTGTTTATCTTGACTATCACCGGGTTATGATCCGACGATAATCGTTTACAGTGATTGGACAAGTATACGTGGAATATTCTTTGTTATCACAATATCTATGACATCTGGTTGATGATTAGGATTTTCCGGTATGTGGGTTGGTATTTCCGGACCAAAGACATGTAAGTTCAGTTCTCCCGCCACCTGAAGTAGTTGATTGCCATGTGGATTTGAAATTCTTGAATTCCATACTGGATGCTTGGCGTTTAGATCACCACCCACCAGTATTTCGGACCAACCATCGTAATTTTCTCTATATCTTCACATAGTAGATCTTTATTTGGCCTCAGATATGCTGCCACTATTGTTATTACGCCGTCTCTTGTTTGGGTTTTGATTCCTGTAGCTTCAATATTTTCTAAATTGTTTAAATTCTATTGGGCGTGGCTGATTGTTGATTTTATTAGCACCGCTGTTCCTCCACCTCTTTCTCCTAGCCTGTCGTTTCTATAAGTGGTCATGTTTCTTAGTTTGAAGCTCTGATGTGGCTTTAAGTGCGTTTCTGTTATTAGTATTATATCCAGATTTTGTTGTTGTTGAAATAAGGCTAGTTCATGTTTCCTCTGCATTATCCCGTTCGCATTCCATATTGCTATGTTTATGTCTCGTTTTGGTATCTGGGTTCTATTTGCCATTATTGAAATAATGCTAATACGCCTACCCATTTTTCTCCCAGATATCACGTGCCATAACAATTTTTGTCAGCGTAGTTTTTATTATTTCCAATTTTTTTCCTATATTTTCAGCTGAAAACATGTTGCTGAAATCAATTGTCTCGTTTTCCTCCTGCGATTGGTTTCCTGTTGTCTGTTTCATTTTTAATGCGTTAGCATAATTCATTTTTTGTTGTTGAGATTTTTCCTGTGTTGTTTTGTCTTGTCCTGGATGAATTGGAGGGAAGTTTTTAATTTGATTCCAGTTTCCCTCGCTAGTTTGTTCCTGTTCAGCGTTGTCTTTTGCTTTTCTTCTGGCCATATTCCTGTTCATTTTTTCAGCAAGTGCTTTCTGATACATTGGACAACCTCGCCAAGATGCAGGATGATCTTCGCTGCAGTTGGCACATTTGGCTTTTGCTTCACGTGCTATTGGGCAGTCCTTAGATTCATGTAGCCCTGAACATTTCACGCATCTGCTTGGTAGAGTACAGTAGTTCGCAGTATGTCCAATCCTCTGACATCGTCTGCACTGTGATGGTCCTTCCTTATCCTTGTACCGCTCCACATGAATCCTTGTGTAATTGATCTCTCGCTCGTAATATATTTCTTGTGCCTTCTTTGTAGGGGTCAAAGTAACACAATATATTGCTAGAGGTATTAATTCATTTGAGGTTTTATCTCTTGTCTTAAATTGGTGGATATTTTCTACTGGGTATCCCCTTTTTGTTAGTGTTTCAACAATCTCTCTCATTTCCACATTTGGTGGTAAGCCCTTTATACCACTTTCAGTGGTGCTTTATCTGGTGTTTGGTGTGTGTAGAATCCAATCTTCTTCTGATGTAGATAGTTTTGACTTTGAAGTAATCTCCCATACTTCCGTGTGGTATTTAACACTGTCTCCTCTATATATCACTTTGAGGTGCCCTGTAATTTGCTTCTTGATTTCTTCATTTAGTTTAAAAAGGTTTCCCGTTTGATACTCACAATCGGTGGAATATGTACTTTTTGTTGCTCCGTCGCACCTTGTCTTCTGTGCTGTAGTTTATGTTCTGTCCATCGTCTTTTTCCGCTCTCCTCCACTGCCAGTGCTGATAGAAACCGGTTGGACAGTTTTATTTGATTTCTCGCATCTGTTCTTGCAACTTGATTTGTTTTGTTCTTTTCGGATTGCTCGTCGTTTTTCTGTCAAAGATAGGTTCAAAAGCTTTGTTGTTCTTGCTCACTCGTACCTAGAACAAACTGGCTCTCCATCATATATGAATATTTCTCTCGTCGCAGCCTCTTCCTGTAATCTAGCTAAGTCTTCGTCTGTTGCATATTCCATGTCATACTCCTCATGTCCTTCAATCAGTTCGTCGCCGCACAACCGACCTACTTCACTGCCCGATTCCTCCATCGTCTCAGAAGCAGTCAGTGTCAAGTTGTCCTATCAGACATGCTAGTAGGATCTCTTGTTATCACCGCAAGGTATTCCCGAGATCCACTAACAGCCCAGTCCACTCGATTCCAATGTAGTCCGTAAGAGATGCCGGGTCGTCAACGTCCAAAATTCCTGCCACCAGTCCGCAACACAGTCCCAAATCCGAAGTCCAGTAATACACGCCGCGTCGTCAAATAGCACACTTTCCTGTTGATGTAGTCGAACAGCTCTCGATGATATAATTCACGAGGAACTTCCGCTCCATGAGGGTTGAACTCCAATGCAGATGTATCTATTGCCGAGGCCTTAAGAGCTAATGTAAGTAATATAGCTCGTCAATTTCCAGATCATGCAATAATAATAGAAGGTGACTTCAACTTTCCGTATATCGACTGGAATAATTACGTCCACGTTACTGGTGGCCGGGATAAAACATCCTGTGAAATTATTCTTGACCTTTTCTCAGATCTTAATCTGGAGCAGCTCGTCACTGAACCAACGCGGTGCCACAACGATAACGAAAACATTTTAGATATTCTCGTTACGAATAGCCTGAGTTATTCACGGACGTTTCTACCACCATGGGAATAAGTGATCATAAAGCTGTAATTGCTACAGTAAAATTAATAGCCGCGCGCAAAAAGAAAAAAGAAACGGTCGTTTACAGGTTTGAAAAGGCCCCAAAGGAGAGTCTAAGAACGTTTTTGAGGATAATTACATTACCTTTATAGAAGGAAGAGGCTCGGTTGAAGAGATGTGGCTTCGGTTCATGCATATAATCAGGGAAGGTATGGACTTACATATACCGAAAAGGACAATCAGGGATGGGAACGATCCCCCCGTGGTATACACGTGAACTTAAACGGTTACTTAAAAAACAAAGGAAGATAAATGCACGCTCAAGGACGACGATGTATAGGAGTGATTTAGAAAAGTTAGCTGAGACAAGAGAACATGTTAAAAATGCGATGCGCGATGCTTTTAACGACTTTAGATGCAACTCACTTTCTAAGAGTCTCAACGAAAACCCAAAGAAATTTTGGTCGTATGTAAAAAAAGTTAGTGGTAGTGACAACAATACAGGTATGTCAGTTCTACTACAAGACGGTCGGGAAGTTGATGACAGCCGCGAAAAGGCTACCGTATTTAACACCGAATTTAAAATTCTTTCACTGACGAAAACATGGAAAACATTCCCGCTTTTGCACGGCGTGTAGAATTTGAGATGGATCCAGTTCAAATTGATAGTGTAGGTATCATAAAGCAATTAAAGCTCCTGAAGTGGGGGAAGGCGCCGGGTCCTGATGGTATTCCAGTAAGATTATTTTCGGAATACGCGGAAGAAATAGAACCATTTCTATCAGATATATTTCATAAATCTTTAGAAGAAAGAAAAGTACCTTCTGACTGGAAAATAGCGCAGGTGATTCCCGTTTTCAAGAAAGGTGATCGGAGAGATCCTAGGAATTATCGACCCATATCTCTAACATCTGTCTGCAGTAGAATTCTGGAGCATGTCATATGCTCTATCGTTATGAAGTTTCTGGATGAAAACGAGTTACTTACAGCAAACCAACACGGATTTCGTAAGAACCGTTCGTATGAAACGCAACTGGCTCTATTTTCGCATGACGTAATGAAGATTATCGATGCAGGATCGCAAGTTGATGCTATTTTCTTGGATTTCCAGAAGGCTTTTGACTCTGTACCACATAACCGCCTTTTGGCGAAGATTCGAGCGTACGGTATATCTGATCAGATCTGCAAATGAATACGCGATTTTCTAACTGGTCGGTCGCAGTATGTCGTTGTTGACGGCGAAGTCTCTTCAAAGCTAGATGTTACTTCGGGCGTTCCTCAAGGAAGTGTAATAGGACCACTTCTTTTCTTAATTTTTATAAACGATCTCGGTGACAACGTTAATTGCAGGATGCGATTTTTTGCTGATGATGCACTTATTTATAGGAAGGTGGGGTGCTCTGACGATTGCTTAGAAATACAGCGCGATCTGGATGTTATTTCGGAATGGTGCCGTAAATGGCAGCTTACACTTAACTGTAAAAAGTGCAAGGCAATGCAAATAAGTAATAAAGACCCCGTTTGCTCACGAGTACAAAGTTAACAATTCAGTTGTTGACACGGTCGATTCCCTGAAGTATCTAGGCGTAACAGTACAAAGCAACATGAAATGGGACTTGCACATAACTTCAGTCGTAGGCAAAGCTAATTCTAAACTACGTTTTATAGGTCGTATTTTGAGAAGCTGCAATGCTCATACAAAGTAAATAGCGTACAAAATACTAGTGCGTCCGCATTTGGAATACTGTTGTGCAATTTGGGATCCGCATCGCAAGGGATTGATTGACACGTTAGAGAAAGTACAGAGGAGAGCCGCTCGATTCGTGACCGCTAGTTACAGTCCTTATGTAAGTGTCACAGAGCTGATACGTGGGTTAGGCTGGGATTGTTTGGCGGACAGACGACGTCGTTTTCGTTAAATTTGTTGGAGAATATGCGAAAATCTCTAATTTACGAGTGCAACGAATTACTGCTGCCACCAACCTATTTAGGTCGCAATGACAGAAGGGATAAGATTCGAGAGATAAGATGCCGTACTGATACATTTATGTATTCTTTCTTTCCTCGTTCTATTCGGGATTGGAATACTCTAAAATATGATTGGTGCTTAGCACCCTCTGCCACTCACAATAATTGTGAATTGCAGTGTATAGATGTAGATGTAGATGTAGATCTGAAAATCCACAATATTCCTCTTTCAAACGCCAAGCATATCATCTTTTTACTATTCATAATTACACTAGGAGACGATTTCTACACTATTGTGGTACACTGTTTGAAAAAAAAAAAAAACTATTGCACCTATAGATGCGAAACTGAGCATTCTAATCCAAAGTCAATTCTAGATGTGCCATCAATCATTATTTTTGTAAAAAAAACCCAAATAAATTGCAATAATTTTTATTTCTTCATGCTGACTAGGAGAGAGGTCTTCAGTATTGAAATCGCTATCGTAGAACGAACAAGTCTGGTAAATAGTGCGTTACCTCTGGCTTCTTGTCCTAAAGCAGCTCTGCCAGGTGGACCTCCGTTTAAGAGAAATCGGAGATTAAAAAAAATGTAAAAATTTGTGTTTGAATGAATTATACTTGTACAGAAGCCCCTTTGTTTATAATACTGGTTAGGCGCGAATTAGGATGGTGTGTTCGTGAGCGGGGTATCCTAAGTTCGATCACGACATGCAAAAAAAATTTGTATTTTTTTTTATTACTATTAGATCTTCTAGTATTCAAAATTTGTTTTGAAACAAATTCTGTAAATTATTTATTTTCCTTTTAATGATGTAAATCATAAAATTATTTGAAACAAAAATTCCGTGCACGCGAGGAACATTTCATAAAGGATATCCTTCCACAGCCACATACAGTATTTATCCCATACTAGCTGACCCGGCAATGCTTCACTATTGCTGGACTTGAGTAGGCACATAGATTAAATGAAAAAATATTTACAAATAAATTTTAAACTGCTGTTTCATTCATTTTCAGTTGGAAAGGGTGAGAGGGGATGCGCTTTGGAAAACATATGCAGGCAGTATTTTTCTGTTTGTTTCAAAGTATAAGTGCACAAATTCTTATCTAAATCTGATAAAAAAATTGGTTTGCCTAAATTATGGGGTAAAAACGTAATGGGGTGGAAAGGGGGAGAGGGGATGAATATTCGGAAACCATACGTAGGCAGTATTTTTCTGTTTGTTTTCAAGTATAAGTGTACAAATTCTTATCTAAATCGGATAAAAAATGTGCTTTGCCTAAATTATGGGGTGAAAACGTAATGGGGTTGGAAAGGGGGAGAGGGGATGAATATTCGGAAACCATACGTAGGCAGTATTTTTCTGTTTGTTTTAAAGTATAAGTGTACAAATTCTTATCTAAATCGGATAAAAAATGTGCTTTGCCTAAATTATGGGGTAAAAACGTAATGGGGGTGGAAAGGGGCAGAGGGGATGAATATTCGGAAACCATTCGTAGGCAGTATTTTTCTGTTTGTTTTAAAGTATAAGTGTACAAATTCCTATCTAAATCGGATAAAAAATGTGATATTGCCTAAATTATGGGGTGAAAAAATTATGGGGGTGGAAATGGGGCGAGGAGATTAATATTCGGAAACCGTATGTAGGCAATATTTTTATGTTTGTTTTAAAGTATAAGTGTACAAATTCCTATCTAAATCGGATAAAAAATGTGGTATTGCCTAAATTATGGGGTGTTATGGGGAATAGGGGGTGACTTTTTGGAAATTTATTTTCACAGGAACCTTCGGAGACACACACTCGAAAACTCTCCAAAGTTTCATTGCAATCTGATAAATGGTATAGGAATGCATAGAAGACGAACAAACCCAGAAACATTGATTTTTATATATAAGATGTAGGAAAGCAGATTCCTTTATAAAATATTCGTGGTGCGCACGTAATTTTTGTTTTAACGATTTACATCATCCAAAGGAAAATAAATAATTTGGATTATTTGTTTCAAAATAAATTTTTAATGCTACAAGATCAAATAGCAATAAAAATATACAAACAGAAAAAAAAAAATTCACGGGTCGTGGGATCGAATTTAGGACCCCCACTCAGGAACACGCCACCTTAACTCGTACGGCTAAACCAATCTTGATCTTCCGTACAGGTAAAAGTCATTCAAACACAATTTTAACACTTTTTAATCCCCGATTTCTCCTAAATGGAGGCAGAACTGCTTCAGGGCAAGAAACCAGAGGTGACGTGCTATTTACCAGACTTATTCGTTCTTCGATCGCAAGTTCCACACTGAAGACCTCTCCTAGTAAGATCACCAAGCCACTGATTAAAATATCGACTAATTTGTGTCGGTAAAGTGACTCAACGAAAGATGTTTTCATCACCATATATGTTCATAAAAATATACCGTCTTTTTTGTACTGTTCCCCTCTCACCTCGAATAGCCAGTATTGAGAGATAATTATTTCTCTGTCGGCCGGCCATTCCAAAGTCTGATATAGTCTCACTATTTAGACATTTTCGACGATAAACCATAGCCAGTCAAGTATGTTAACATTTATAAAACAGAAGAAACTCGAATTAGAAATTTTCTATCTGATTAAAACCAAATCAAATAAATTGACTTTAAATATTTAAAGACTGTGTCTTGTTACAAATGTGCCTAATTATTTTTTTCTCAACAAAATGAAACCACGGTTTTTGATGGTAGTTCGTGAAGTTTAAATATTAAAATTCTTATGATTATTTATTAATTTCTTTAGTTGTATATAATATTTCTTATAATAAAACTTCGCAATCTACCAGAAAGCCGTACTTTTATCTAGTAATATTTAAATACGACTGAAATAGCCAAGGATGGATTCCCGTGAATTAAAACCTTTTCCAACTATACGGAATCTTCATCACTCCCCTCGGCCTACAAAGGAATCGCTACATTAGCGTGAAAAATAAAAAAACATTTTGAACTTCTAGCGACAGCAAAAGTTTTCGCTTTTACTGTATGCACCTGCCTTTGTTTGTATGAATTTGTTTATTCGGGCGAATCCGGGCATTTCGCGCGAAATCGCTTGCCGTAGTCTAAAAAGGCTCTGTTAGGACTTCCCTCTCTGTTTGTGTCGATGGATTTTTCAAGGCAGCATAACTTGTTTTGAAAATCAAGTCTCCTTCTCGACGATAACAAGTGCCGTAAGTGGCATCCCCGCGACGACGTCACCACTACTCAATTCACATTCCGTTGATCGACTGTTATTTCGCATGTCAGTTCACAAATGATTATTGAATTTCTTAAGACAAAATTGACATGTATCTTACTAGGTGATATCCTGTAATTTTGCTCAGAATAGATTATATTACATAACCTAATAAAATAAAGGTAGTAAATGTAGAGAAATTCATTGCTGTAATGTTGACCTCTGCTACAGGCATTCGACGCTGTGTTTTTCATGGGTACCAACAAAAAAGGATTCTATTTTGTCGCTGGGAGTGAGAGAAGACCACTGGGGATAGTTAATGGACTTTGTTACTTAGTGGTAAGTCTAAATAAAACCAAATAAATTTAAAAGTACAATGTGTTTTACATTACTTTTATATCTTAATATAATGTTTATTTGTAGATTCCTGATCTAGGACTTTTGTGCAGCCAAAAAATTCCAGATACTGTTCTCTTTGGCGCTGAAGATAAAGAATTTGGAGCTGAAGGGATTTTATTCAAACCTGTGACTCCAATGAAACATTGGAAAGTGTACTTCAAGGGAAAAATGTGGTAAGATATATTTTTCATAAACATGTGACCATATAAACCGAAAAAACTCCATCATAAAGTATATAATTAATTGTAAGCAATTGGTACTAACTTTTGTTTACAATTATTTATATTTTTAAATAAGTGTTTTTAGTAGCCTGCATAAATAAATTACAATGTAGAACATATAGTAAGTAAGTGGAGTGTAGAGTCCTGTTAGGATAGGTCTAACGGAGAAATACAATAAAAAATGCTTGGGAAGAGAGCCGTGATCAATCATATCATCACTCGAGCTAAAATGCACTCCAGGTGTAGTTGATGATACACGAATTTCCCGATGAATTCGTAAATTCCATAAATTTTAATTATTACGATTTCCGTTATTGTTTTCCAGTATTTCCATGGTCAATTAATTGGCCGTGCAGTATTTCGGCTTGAGCATCCAACATACCCAGTAAGAATGGCATTGTGAATGAAGGAAAATGTTTTTTACGTAGAATTACCGAAAATTGTTATGTGACTAGTTTGGAATTTCTATTTCCACTTGAAATTAATCTAATAAGCCAGGCTTTCTCCTAGGCGTCAGTTTGATTTCTTGATTTTCTCCTTACGGTCGAGAACATTATAGCCTCCCATGCCTCAATGAGTGGCACCAATATCCTTCTACAATTAAAAAAAAAGAAAGTATTTGACTGCCTAATACTTGAAGGACAGACACAAGAGTTTTTTTTTTGTTCATAATTGCTGAAACCTATTAATTCCTTCTCATATCGTGTTCATTAAACATCTGGAGACCGCGGTCTTATTGTTCTGAGAAAGTGTAATGTTTTGGAAGTCAATGCTGATGGGTTGTACGTGCTTCCCAGGCACAATTCGTGATACTTGTAAACAGTATAAGATTTGACCCATGCCGCCATATTGAACTGTCGTTCAAACTGCTCTGACTGAACATGGTCTATTTTTAAGTACGTAACTGCAAAGTATAATTGCAGTTTTAACCATGGAGTCTACATAGAATATAGTTAATAATTCTGAATCAAATCGAAATCGAAGATAAATATTTATGTATGGGAATCGTATGTGTTGATAATCCTGAATATTGTGTATTTATACTATTTAAGACGCCGGTTTGAATTAGATCTCGATTTAGATTCGTCATTGTGTAAGACAGCCAAGTTTCGTCTACGTTGAACTGGTATAATGTTGCTGCAAATATGCCCCAACGTTGGAGCGTTTAATGTAAACTACGATTCAGGTCTCTCTTGTTGTTGGGCGTCTTTAATGTATTAACACACAAATATTCTCCCGGAGAGAGTCACCTTCTCAGCAACACCACGTTACTATTATTTGATTTCCATTTTATCTTACATGGCCCTCAGTGTTTTCATCCATTTCTGAAAACTCGCGATATTACCAATTGTTATGGATGCGTCTCTAAAATTTACATTGCTACTCTATAGGACTCACTTGTATTCAGCAGCTAAGTCGCGTAAGAACTAACACACGTTTCACCCAGCAGCCGCAGTCAAGGCACAGTGATCAAGTCGTCAAATGTCAACTGGTTCCAGGAACCCACAGGTCAACAGGTAAAAGGAGTAAAAAATCAAGGTGAAGAGGTCAAATTTCGGATGGCAAAGGTCAATGTGAAGAGGTCTAAATTTCTGTACATTAAATACAACGTTCGATGAGAGGATACCAAGGAGTTCTACAGTCCATTGGGAGATTTACCATCTGTCAGGTAGTCTTTCTTTTGAAAACAGTCTTTAATTCTGAGACGCCGACTAGTATTATTGATAACGGAGGTGGAAAGTATATTTAGCATAGCTTGCTGTTGAATGAACATTCATCTTGTAACATAGAGCTGTCGGTGCAAATATTTGTTTATTACTGGTATTTTTAAAAGCTTACTACAAAATTAGATCTAACTATTCTAGTATAATACCGCATGAATTAGCTGGAGGCAATCACATAGATCTATAATTTTTGATTATTCTTGATTAATTTTAAAATATTCTACTCTAAATCGTCTATATGTTGGATATTATGCGGCGATCTTATTTCTTACACATCTATATGTTATTACCTCTGTGTTGGACGAACGAACTTTTTTTTCTTTTCGCCTTCTTCTGTTCGCTTGGCTACCTCCTGAGAGGAATACGTGGGAAACCACTTGTCATGTGAGGCTTAGCACTATAAATAATACTCCCAGTAGAGATATTTACTTATGTACACTTTATTACAACATATATATATATACATCCAAGCATCTCCTTAGCTCCCTCTATATTTATCTCCCGACTACCACTCTCCTTTCTCTGACTTTACTTCTTGCTGGCTACATTTCGTATAAACCTGACTTTGGCCGTGAAGTCTGCTGGCTGCGTCACTCGCAGACTCCAACTGCCTTCATGGTTGACGACCCTACATGATGATCTATCCAGCTGACTCAGATGGTGACTTGAAGCTGACCACCAAGCTGACTTCTCTTCAGCCCCCCCCCCCCCCTACGCCTTGTTAAAGTCGCTCCAGCATATGAAAGTATGTCGTGGCACGAAGTACATCATATGCTGTGATTCCCTAGGTTGCATCCAGGCTATAGGAAGCATGTACCCAGCAGATCGTCTTGTCCAGGATATACAGGACACCCTCCAATCCCTTCAATCTTCTGGAAAGGAGGTCGTATTCTGCTGGGTACCCGGTCATGTGGGAATCAGGGAGAACGAGGCAGCTGATGAAGCTGCCAAGTTAGCCTGCAACAAGGTCAGAATTGACTTTGATCCGGTCCCAAAGTCTGACCTTGCCTCGGCGGGGAAAAGATTTGTTTTTGACATTTGGCAGAGGCAGTGGCTGGAAGTAGAGCATAATAATTTCCGGCTGGTCAAACCGACCGTTCAGCCGTGGAGCAGCTCCTTCCAGCGGGCGAGGAGGGATGAGGTTCTCCTTACTCGCCTCCGTATAGGGCACTGTCCTCTGACACACAGCTTTCTTCTCCGCCGGGAGGACCCTCCGGAGTGTGATGCATGTGGCGTACCTTTGACGGTATGCCATATTTTAACCGAATGTGTTTTATTTTTAGACTGGAGGGTAGACGTTGGCTTGGACAACGATCTGTCCCTCATTTTAAACAATGAGACGTGGTGAGGGTTTTAAAATTTTGTGTTTTGGCCGGTCTAGCGCCTAAAATTTTAGGCAGATCGGCCTAGTTTTAAGATGAATGGGTGGTCTCTTTACAGCCACCCATGCATGCGAATTGTTATTATTTTTATATTGTTATGATTCATGTCTCGCTGGCCACTATACAGCCAGCGAGACGTGTAGGATTTTTAATTCTCATTTTAACATTCTTGGCCCCTTTACAGCCAACCAGGTGCCGTACGGTTTAAAGTACCGGTGGCTCTTTTAAAGCCACGTGTGAATTTATGATTTATCTTATTTGCTGTCTGTATGGCCGACCCCTTTACAGTCGACCATGCAGACAGTATTTTAGTACATTTTAAAGCCACAGTATTAGCTGGATATTGTTAGGGTGCTAATGACCCCGACGTCGACGCGCCCTAAAACACCAATAATAACAACAACAACATCTTCAGCCCCTGCAGTCCGGTTTTGTGTCGTTTTCCCCTCCTTGACAGCCGTTGGATTCGTAAGAGGGAGTGCCCTCCAGCCAATCAGAATCCTTCCTATTCTAACATCTCTCCTACCTGACGTAGTGCCAACTCCTAAATTCCGCTAACACTCCTGCCCTAGTTTGGAGTAGTTTCAACCCTCCTTGCTTACATTCCAGCCTCTAGCTTGTTTAATTCCATGTTGTAACTTGCCTTGGTTTCGACTCTGCTACAGACAATCACTTTCACCTGCCGATATTAACTTTGCCCCTAATTATCCTAAAATTCCTTGCCTAGACCACCACACCTCCAACTACACGAAACTCACTATTACATTTTGTGAGTCGCTGATTTGACTCAGACCAGTGTTTCAGGTGTACAGTCACTTCTGCTTAAGTTACATTTCTTCGAAACAATTTGATATGCGGTCGATGCCACATTGAGTAGTTTATCAGTCATTTAGTTTATTAACCAGCATTTTCCTACTGCGCGGACTCGTAATGCGTTTCACTTTTGCTTTTTTTCAAGCAATAAAGCATCAACATTTTAATGAAATTCCACAATTTTGTTACGCTAATTGGAGTGATAATCTTTGATTTAGTAGTTTCATTAACGCCTCCCGTGTGTGATCTATTGTGCCTATCTGTTCTCGGTACGAAAGAATTGATATTCACGTAGAATGATAAGCATACCGCAGATTTTAAGCTAGATTAAAAGCATTAAAACTGTGAAAACCCCATCAAAACTGGCGCTGTAGTTTTTGCTTGAAGCTTCCTCAAATCCTCTGATATATGCAGCTTTGGACGTTCACCCCTTTGGTTTAAGATTCATAAAAACAAATTGTCACTTATTACAGAGCGGTTCATACCGAGCCTGGTGGGTATTTGACCGGACGCAGATCCAATCCATGGTCTAGCCAACCAAACTTCGAAATTAGATGGTTTATCGAAATCATTCCAGGCGAATGTCGATATTTTTATTTAAATTGTTATGGCTGAATTCATTCTCGTTTCGTGTTCCTAGTCCTTCCCTATCTGTAATTACCTCGATGTCGATTAAAAGAATACACTATGCACAGGAAGATAGCGATACTCAGGTTCCGGTTTTACGTTTCACTGACGAAGTTCGCTGTCAGAAAACTTTGTTGCCATGTGTCGTGCATCCGGGAAAAGAATGTAACACGTGGGGAAAAAATGTTCTGTTCTCGGCTGTGGTTATTGACATCTACCCAAATATACAGGGTGTTATAAAAAGGTACGGCCAAACTTTCAGGAAACATTCCTCACACACAAACAAAGAAAATATGTTATGTGGACACGTGTCCCGAAACGCTTACTTTCCATGTTAGAGCTCATATTGTGGACGGCTGTGATACAATACGCCATTCTCCAGGGCTGCATCAGCGCATCAGGGATTCCATGCGACGGAGGGTGAATGCATGTATCCTCGCTAACGGAGGACATTTTGAACATTTCCAGTAACAAAGTGTTTGATGTCACGCTGGTACGTTCTGTTGCTGTGTGTTTCCATTCCATGTTTAATGTGATTTGAAGAGAAGTAATAAAATGAGCTCTAACATGGAAAGTAAGCGTTTCCGGACACATGTCCACATAATATATTTTCTTTGTTTGTGTGTGAGGAATGTTTCCTGAAAGTTTGGGCGTACCTTTTTGTAACAACCTGTATATATTTATTAGTTGCTTGAAAACACGCTCAAATATCGACTTAAAAACATTTTAATAAGAGAATACAACAAGCTCACGTTGATCACACTTCAGCAGTGGAAATTTTGTCCACCCAGGGTACTCACCGAGGTTCTTTCCTACCAGCTGCGATTTCTCTCAAGACGTTTGTACCTATTTAGTCATTTTCTTTTCAACAGATGTTGCGAGTTTGCCGCCGTTGATGAAGACAGTCGACATGTCTTGCGAAATGTCACCTCCATCGATTAAACCGGTATCAGTTTTAATCCAGCTGTTAAGAATGAAAGAGATTTTATGTATATAATAACAGCAACATTTCTAGTATTTTTTCCCATTTTCTTAAAAATTGAGATTTGCTTTCAGATGAACATGGAGTGATATTAATCCGATCCACATAAAATGTTCGCCTTGAAGTGGTCCTCAGTTCTGACGCTTCATGTAATAGTAACAAAAAATTTACTTAGAAGGCTGCATTGGAACAAGTATTTGCTGGGATTCTCAGCGGAAGGTAGATATTTTATGTTTGCCACTGTCTCTGGAATAGTCAGGGCGGATCCTTTGTAGCAAAGTGCCGTTGTGTTTGCGATGGACCCCACGTTCCGTCGGGCCAGGGACACGACGGATCCCTGTGCAGGTGTTCATAGACAGCTGTCACCACAGCGACACGGATCAGTCAGTGCGAGAAGTTCTCGTCACGTGTGACTGTGTATGTGAGCCAATCACGACTCGTAATTTATTTATTATAATCTAATACATGATTATTTATATTTTCATTAATATTTTATATTCATTTACATTTTATGTTTATGTTTTTCAATTAATTTTTTGTGAGTATCACGTAGATGTTTGATCTCTTTCACAATTTCATTTGAACAATCCATACTATCTTGGCCTGATTTTTTTAAATGTGAATAGAAGTAAGTTACGTTGTCCTGCAAATAATTTATTTAATTTTTGTTGATGATCCTGATACCTATCGTAAAAATAATTCTATTCGTAATGTGGATTGTTTTAACTAAATATTTCCACAGCGACCTGACAATAATGGTAGCAATCCTTCACACAGGTACACTACAACTTCACAGAATTCATAATAAATAATTTACAACAATCGAGCAAATATTGTTGCCTGCTTGACAGAACGTAATGATTTTGAAACATCCCGAATGTACAACTTGAAGAGATAAAGTGATTTCTTTTTAAATCACTTCGACCTGTTGTTAGTATCTAGGGTGTTACCACGAAATAACAAAATCGTCCCGTATATAGTTTCCAAACTAATACATAAAATGACTTCCAGGCTCCAATCAGATCCATCAAAACAATTCGATGTGAAAGTTGAAGGCGACTGGACATCGGAATTGCCATATTTTGATTTTGACACCGACCTTCACCCTACAAGTCTAGCAAGTGCAATTGCAACTGAAGCCTGGTCAAGGAAGTATTTTGATGACCTTAAAAAGTAAGTAGTGCCTTTCTTATAACTGATCAAACTACGTAAACGGCGAAATTTAATGAGTAACCAAATGAAATCTTGAAGATTGTTTGAAGTGTACTGACAGTTTTAAGAATCCCAATCCCACTGAAAATTGGAATATAAATGACAGAAATGAATCCATCTATACGCAAGGAGTTAGAAAGAAAGACTATATTGCCTTTCAGGAAAATTAGTTGTTATGCTTAGAACATTTGTCAAATTTTATTTATGATACTAAATATACTGCTTTCTTTTAATCTCCAGGAAAAAATATTATTTTTAATTAAAAATATAGTATGTTATATGTATCTGCATATCGCAAAATGTTGGCTGTGTCATTTTAAAAATCTGTAATGACACTACGAAACAAAAATCTGAACCAAAACTAGAGAAACATCTTCGTTTGTTGCTGGGACTGGCGTGGATATCACTGAAAATTTAATACAAAAATCGAATATGAACACTTCTAATGATTCTATACTTATCGCATTATTAATATTCATATCTGTAATTGATTCATCGTTGATGATTGTATTTATTTAATCCTTGAGATAATTTCCAATTAGGATATTAATTAACTTGATAGACATAAAATGGTAGCTTTATTCATTAATCAGATTAAGCAAAACTTCATGACGGCAGTTAAACAAAAACCAAGCTAAAGAACAGAACTGAGAGTGAGTGATTGCCGTGGCAGAATTACAAATGCAAGATAAAATAATTATCCACGAGACACCGACTTTTAACGACACATCAGACCCTCACAGAACCGTAGCTGGAAATATGAATAAGGGGGAAACAAAGTGGAATGAACGTGAACTACTATGAATGTGACGTAGGTCACAGGGACGCTTCACGTCTCCAGAAAGAGAAAACCATGAATTCACGCAATAGTTGGATCACGATGATTTTACTGGTTCCTTTGTAGTTTTTAGCACAGCACCGTCGATGTTGAACACACTGCCCGACCTCGTGGCTAAACCTTGGCTGCAAGTCCATCTCTTGCATTGCCGCCGCTGTTAGACTTGTAACATCATGTGATCTCGGATCTCTCGCTGCCTCTCTTGGGGTAATTGTCTCTACGGGTCCGCAAGCTAAGACGCTCGTAGATCGTTCTAAGCCTCGCGTCGTTCCTGGTCCCCGCGATGAGCTCAGACGTTCTCCTCGCAGAAAAAGTAAAATACTATCCGATTGTCTCATCGAACCGTACATGGAAACATGCCTCTCGGTACCCTTCCTCTGTTTTCATTGGCTAGTAGCGTTTCCTATCAAGCCTATATTCTGATCTATGGCGTCATTTATTAGTTCCTTATTCTCGGGCAAACAAACTTTGTCTTATTAATCATTGCGACTCCTTGGTCACGGACCTCTTTCTGCATCCGTTTATGGTCCAGCAAATTTTGATTTATAGATTGATTTTACTGAAAGCCCGGCGCGCCATTAACATTTCCCTGGAAAGAATACAGATTTTAAACTTCCCAGTTCATCTGTCCGCAAGGTCCGCCTCGTCCCCTCTTGCCTCCAGTGACACTGTCCATGAGGCAAAACATGCCTTATACCCAGGGGCGGCCCTAGGGCGGTGCGAGCGGTGCGACCGCACAGGGCGCCCTCATATGGGGGGCGCCAAAAATGCAGCGAGAGATCGTCTACGCAAAAAATTAAAAATAAATTCTATAATAATCCAGCTTGCTGTTCACATATATTTTTCAATAAATTAATTATCAAGAAGAGTTTATAAACGTAAGAGCTTCCGTTTAATATATATAGTCAGAATCAGCTCGAGTTACTCCATTCGAGAAAACCACAAATCGTCCCATAATTAGCACTTTCCGGTGTCACTTACTGCCCCTTTAAACATGATTTTGCGGCCGGGGGTAAGCGCCACGGTTTGCCCCCTCCCTCCCCTCTAGATCCGGCAGTCATTTGCATGAGGCGAGATTCAACCTACGTATCTACTTCTACAATGTTATACCTTAGGTGATTGCAATTAACGTGTCTACATTTATTTATTTCTTTTTTTTTTTTTTTTAGTCGAAACTGAGGAGGCTTTAAAATTGCTTGCAAAATTTCTTAGAGTTGAGATATCATCTGAATCGTCGTCATCAGAACTAGGTCAACACATGACGGAAGAAAACTTATTTTATAGAAGTTCTTCAAAAGAGGATCATAATGATAAAGAGCAGCATGTACAAGAATATTTTGCTATGGCCGCAACGTCGTCTGCACTTCAAAATACCAGACATACACCGTCGCAAATTATGATGATATTTCAAAATGGTTGCTCATTGACCCTGCAATCAGGGATGAAATAATTATTTAAGCTACGAAAAAATCACCCAAGAAAAAATTATGAACGTCATTTCTCAAAAACGCATTTTAAAGAGTAATACCAAAAGGAGAAACTTATAAAAGAAGATGGTTTGCTTACTCTAAATCTTCAGGTAAAGTAAATTGTTTTTACTCTTGTTTATTCAACAGAAGGTCTCACTCTTATTTGGGAAAAGAAGAATTTGATGACTGGAGCTTCTTATCAGAGCATCTCAAAACTCTCGAAACTTCCTCAAATCGGCAGCACACCATGCTGAGTTGAACAGAAGCGTTGATTAGACTGAATAACTTCAATATAATACTTGTAGATAAGCATTTGTATATACAGATTGAAGACGAAAAACATGGTAGGTTGCTATCCTCAAATGAATGATGTCCAAAATATTCTTTTTAACTTGCAATAATTCTTGAAGTTTTGGATCTGAAACACTAAATACTACTGATAATGGTAACTAACTGGATATTTTTCAACTGCTAGGAAAATATGACACTGTGATGATTGGAGCATCTCCACCGTATTGCTAATGAGGAGACTAATGTCTATTATTTTGGAAAATGTATTTAAAACTATTGAATTTCTTATTAAAATTTTGACTATGGTTAAGTCATCTAAATACTTTACCATCATACTGAATTGAACTCCTGTTGTCAGTCACGTTGAACAATTACCTTTAACATTGCTTTTGTTGACACTAATGAAGACGAAGTCGAAGTGCTTGAGTGTTTCGTTGCTTTTAAGCTGGTAAGTGACTATTCGGGACCTGGGGGCTGTACTCACTGGCCTGTATATTGATGATACTTTGCAAAAGTTCGATTAGGATATGAACGATTTTTGAGGCCAAAGACATGAAAATGGATCCAATATAATAGGAGGAAACAAAGGTGTCCAAAGCAGAATTCTGAACCTATATCTTCTCAAGCATTTATTAATCCATTAAGCTGTCATTAAATTTGGTAATAGCAGGTACCGCCAAAACATCAATTAGATCAGTTTCTTTTTCGGATTTCTTTAAAGAACATTTGTTTCATTCACTCAATCAACAAAGCGGTTGGAAGTGATATGCAAAAACTTAAAATCGACAAAAAATTTTGCGAAATTCATTTGGAGAATAGAGTCTCTAGACTCGTTGCAGACCGTTATCAGTTTATCACTATTCTTCAGTTCGTGATGCCCTTCTGGAAACGAATTAGTCACCTGCAGCAACAGAAGCCTTGTTCCTGAGCCAACTCATGGAGCAAGTTGATTTTATAGTTACAATGGTGATTTGGTATTGATTCAAATACAATATTATTTATTGTAAGCAAGGATATCCAGGATGAAAGGAGATTCATGAAACGCTCCACAATTGCTGTGAAAGATCTTGGAATTTGTGAGAAATTGCTTCTCATACCGGACATACCCTTTTATTAAGTCAGTTAGATACAAAACGAAGAAGAGATTTTTTGAGTACGAGGCCGTAGATGAGATAGCAACAGATCCAGAAGAATTGTTTACAGTGAACGTGTTTTAGTACAATTAAGGAGTAGGTTACTCAATTTTCACAACTCTTTAAATTTAATGATACACTGTAGTTCTTACACTTTATCAAAACAATTCCTGAATTGTAATAATTGGAATAATCCTGTGTATATTTAGAAATTAGTTTAACGAATGGAGAAAAATGTGACATATCCGATTGTGAATTTTCTAACTGAAACTATTGTTGGTGGGGCTTGAATCGGCAGAACCAATATAAGTTCAGCTTATGAAAGAAAATGGTTAGCAGGATGTTACTATTACTCCGCGAGTCACTAAAAGTGGGTGGCGAGGGGTGCATTGCACCATTCCGGCATTCGCCCGGAGCGATCTGGGAAAACCAAGGAAAACACAGATCAGGATGGCGGAAATGATTGATCGAGAACTACTCCTGTCAGATTTTAAGTTTACTCCTTCCTATTCCATTCCCTAATCGCTCGTGACTACAGAAATAAATCTGTTCTGGCCCTGATTTCTCCTATCTTCTTTTCGCGGGCATTCCTAGATATGAATGTTGTTGGTAGTAATATTTGTTTGCTGTCATTCCGAAACAAGTCAGCCATAAATTTTTCAATTAGCTTCTGTCGAGAGCAACGCCTTCGGTGTTGCAGGTCTTCCCAACATAACTTCTTCAACAGCGCACTTACGCTTTATTTCGATTTTTTAACGACATATTTCCGAATGTGTAGACAGCACTTCCAATTTTGCTAACGACACCTGTAACTGTCGCTAAAGGAGACCAAAGTTTCAATAAATTAAAATTTATTAAAACTTATTTACGGTAAACTCGGACTCTAGATAGACTTTTACATCTTGCAATTTTAACTATAGAAAATGATATTTCCAAAGGGCAAAAACGAGGAAGTTGACAATTTAGGCCCTATAGTTATGATTTTATTTCCTCATTTGTTTGTTTCAAACATTTTTCTTAAAAACTATGTAAATTTGACGTACAGCCGGCGGGCCCGGGTACATTTGACCCGCTTACCCCTCCCTAACGCCGGCCCTGCGCTTATTCCCCCCCCCCCCCCCCTAATGCCGGCCCTGTTGCTGATGTAAAAAATTAATGTTATCTTCAACCTGTCAAATGGACACCTTAAATACGAATAAGCGATGGCACATATGAGGCGCCACAATGAGATCTCGCACCACCTGAAAAACTTGCTAGGGCCGCCTCTGCTTATACCACACGTGTTGATAATCCAATTCCTCACAATAATTGATCCTTAAAATGTGTGTCAAATCACGGTACCACACACTTAACCACTGATTGTTCTAGCAATATACATGTAGCTTTTAGTAATAGAGAAAAGAATATATACGTTTAAAAATTCATTTTCTATGGATCTATGTATGTTTTGAGCTCCACTAAAATGATTTTGTACGTTTTGAACCATATGTAGCTGTAGAAACCCGTGTGACGGTGATAATACCATTGGAATAAAATGTCAGAACTAAATCTTCAACAGCTTTTGAAAATCCTTTAGTTTATGGAATCAATTCAGAGTATTTAATTGCCGTGAGATGAAGAAAACCATTTTTTCATTTTAAATTATTTGTGTTGATTTACCGGAAAAAGTTACTGAAACTGTTATTTACTAATTCCAAACCTTGAGTACTTTTTCAAAAAATTGTTAAAAAAGCACTTAGTATAAATAGAAGAGCACTTTTAAATTCGTTATAACAATATTTTAATAATCGGGCTGGTGCAAAACGAGCCTCACGCAACTAGGATTTTGTACTCTAATGACATCAACATTTATTCCACATGGGGTGGGTAGTAGTTAAATCATAGCTTGACACATTTTCAGATTAGGTTGTGGAAACCGCTCCATAGATCCCAACACCGTACCGCTCGCAACACAAATATCTGACACAAACGCATAGCAACAAACGCGCAAAACCGAAGCACGGGTAGGTTGGGGATGTTATACCTACCCCCATCCACTTGCACTGATTCCAACGTAGTTCCCACAAGTTATCAGATGCGGTGAAAAGGCGTATTATTCGTAACTACAGTTGATACACCAAATCGATAGTGCATGGCGGGAGATGTAGAATATTTATTTTTATTGAATCTATATGGATCTTGGTTACTGGAACGGAAGAGGAGTGAGCTGCATAATAATTTCTTGTTGTAATCCAAGCATCACAGATTTATTTTACATATTAGATACACACATTGTAACTGTCGTGGATGGATTGGATTAGATATACTCGCTTTGATCGAATATGAAAAGAATCTCTGGGATGTGTGACAGTACTTACAATCAATAACAAATCAATAATATTACCAGATACTGATAACCAGTTAGTTACTTAGCCCCCCATTCAATTTCCAATGTTAACTGCTAATTCATAACACGCCATGTTGATTACTACATATGAATGCAGTTTCTAGATAGTTTAAGTAATTGCTGCTTTGGTAAACAGTTTCAACAAAAATAAAACCATTCTCTATATTAGCGAATGTGAATAACTTTTTCACCTTTCCCTTATGCTCCCCAGAAGCAAATAATATTTTGTTAATCTTTAGTTATGAGATCCTAAAAAGAAAATATCTTTTACGGAGTAAAAACTCTTTTGATCTGCATTTAAATATACTAAGTTTTCGCAGATAACATATTATTTTCTGTGGTAAGACACAGAATAAACAAACTCTAGAGAGAGTCGCGCACATATACAGAGAGAGACCCACAAATACACCAATGTCGGTACCTATGACGAGTTCGACACAAAAACCAGCGCCACGTCTCTCCATCACAAACCTTTCTGCCATTCAGCAACATGTGCCCCAGGAACCATGAGCTACACTGTTTCTACAGGGAACAGTCACTCTTCCATTTCGCTGTGCTGTTTACAGTGTGCTGCCGTTTGAGTCGGGATACGAACTGTCTTTCTCACGTTGTTCACTGTATGTCATTCGGAACAAAAATCACGATGAGGGGGTGTACTAGAGAAGCGAGGGACTTGAGTTACAAACTCACAGTCAGAACATTGCTTGCATATAGTGTAATATGGAGTACACATTTTTTGGACATCAAATGTAGGGTGTAAGGGAAGGCAGCTAGATTTGTTGGTGGAACACGTTCAACAACTGACATAATAAAAGAGCTGTGTTGGATGTCACTGGAAGATAGGAAGAGTGTTGGGGCTGTATATGGCTTTTAATAAGCTTAGAATTGACGTTGATTGAAGATTTCTGAGTGTTGGATGGAGCCTAAGTTAACCATAATCACAAGCTGGCACTAGACATTAGGTTATGAGGCCTGGATGGATAATATGGAAACACCCACTTTCATATACGAATGACCTAACAATTTACAACAGTCCGAGAGTGGACACTATCTTTGGCGTAATGGAACTAGTGTCTATACCTATCGTGACGGTTTGGATACTTGCCGATGTGTGGAGATCTTCTATGAAAATATGGGTTATGATGTCTGATTGACGACCATGGAGCTGCCTGTTAGCTAAGAGCGGTATGATAACTATATCGCATGCGCTGGTTAGTTGAACGAAGCATTCAATTACATACAAATTTCATACTTGGTCCGGAATCCGAAGGTTGGCGTCAGATGGGGGGCGTTGCAGCCCAATGAAGAACTCTGCTGGGTATTGATTGGCTGATAAAAGTGGGAAACCCGCTGTTTTCTGTATATTGTTTACAATTACCACTCCTGTTTTACCTATACCATACATACATACCACAATTTGCCTTATACCTTCTTAAAACTTATCCTTTCATGAGTGTGTGTGTGTTTTTTATGTGCAGATCAACATGTTGAGCTCAGAGACAAGAGACAAGCGTGATATTCAGATATTTCATCTGACTGACTAACTGTTTGTTCACCTTTCCAAGAATTAGATTCTCTTTAGGCCATTCCCGTATATATTCTCGTTTGGGGCAACTAGGACCACGTTAAGCCTTCGTTTTTCTTGAATCTTTGCTTTTGAATGTCTAGACAAGTGTATTACAACTACAATTGTCAGCCCTGGAGGGGACCTACAGTTTAACGTGGAATCCGAACCACGGAAGCGTTCTGGCGTAGCTCACATTACACAGCAAGCTGTGCCAGAGGTGGTGGGGTTAAGGGCTTATGAAAATCACCGCATAGACAGGGATTCGAACCGGGAATCTTTCAATCTCCAGTCAGACGTCTTAACCACTGAGCCACCAGGCTGCTTCTTGATAAGTACCGAGATGTTGACATTTGATGCTTATACGAATTCGTCTTCCACTTAGAGATATCTGTAATGAGCTATAGGTGAATAATCAACTTAACCTTTAATATAATAATATAATTTGCTTACGGGATTAATGCTGCGTTGAAATACTCCTACTTCCTCTTCTTCCCGACGTTTCGACCAGGGCGTAGGTCTTCATCAGCGGCCGTCTACCGAATCTACTACAGGTACAAGTAGAAATATTTCAACGCAGCATTAATCCCATAAGCAAATTATATTATATTAATGTTATGGCTGCGAAAAAAAATCTTTTATAAATTCACCTTTGATGAGTTTTTGCTATGGTCAAATTGGAAGCTTTGATTTTCACAGCCTTGGATCTGGTGTGGGAAAGGCTTTGTTAATGATATCACAAATATTTTCCACGTGTGCCTAAGAACTGAGTCTGAAGGGTTGACAAATAGGATTGAAAAAAAATTACAGGCTGATTGGTTTGACATCAGTATATTCATACAGACATTGACATATTATCACATCAGAAATGTCTGTAGGGTGACAAACTGGTTTTCAGATCGGTAACTATAGGTCATCGAGGTTATATACACATACATCAGGAAACCCCTTCAATACATCTTTGAGTTTAAAAAGGCTCTGTGTTCTCGCTGTACGTCTCATCTGTCTCATTGCACCTAATTTAATATATCCTTTAAAATAATGAAAATGTAGATTTAACTCGTGAGCTGTCATTATTATTGTTAACTATTACATTGGTTCATAACGAACCCAACATGATGTGCAAAGTGTACCGACCCTTTGAAGGTGAATGAATTTTTAATGTCTGCCTCCTTCGATGAATGGAATTTACCGTTTTCCGTGTCTTCGTCGGTGAATGCATTTTTAATGTCTATCTGTTTCAGTGGACGGATTTCACACATTTTTGGGATTTTGAGGCTATGCATTTTGAAAGGAATAATGTATGTGTGGTATTGCTATACTTTATCGCAAATAATCACAGTAATTTAATGAAATCAACGCAAAACATGTACTCAAAGACATCTTCTTCGATTGTCCACCATTTAAAATTTCTGAGTTTAGATGTTTCTCCATTTAGGCCGTTAACATATTTTAAAGAAAAAATTCTGTTTTTGAATCGTTTGTAAGTTATTTTTTATTCAATTACAACAAATCAAGCTTGTTTCATTCTCTCTAGGCGTGGAAATTAAAATTTTGATTTTCGTTTTGAAAATATCCAATATAACACGAATCAGACGATTTATTTGCCTATTTTAGAGTGCTTCATTGGGATAGGAATATATGTATGTACCTGCGCTCCGGGCACATGACTTCATCAGGTATCTGAAATAGCCTGAGTTGCCTCGTCCCGCATTCCACACCAGTGAATCCATAATACCAAGCGTAGTGGTGTAACGGTTAGCGTTATGGCCTCGCATTCGGGAGGATGGCGGTTCGAATCCCCGTCCGGACATCCAGATTTGGGTTTTCCATGGTTTCCCGAATCACTCCAGGCAAATGCCAGGATGCTTCCTTCATAAGGCCATAGCCGCATTCCTTCCCATTCCTTGCCCCTCATCCTTTCCTGTCTCTAAAGACCTCGCTGTTAGAGAGACGTTAAGCAGATAAAAAAAATCCTTAATGATACGCTCGGGATAGCACATAATGGAATATTCTTGTAGCTGGGCTAATACAGGAAACTGGAGTGCTTCTCAAGGCGAAAATATTCTTCTTTCACCTTGACAAACGCGTACAAACAAGAATAGCCTGCGGAGTGCGCTACTTAATGCATTCCCCGTGTCTGAGATAGCGAGCACCGCTGCTGGCGATGGCGTGTAGCGGGACGGTCAGAAATTGACGGCCGCATCCCAGGGCGCGCGTGTTGAAACACGTTGTCATATTGAGTACCCACGCAGATTGAGGTTACTACAGTACGTTGCTGCCATCTTGCGGTGAGCGGGACGCAGCTGCCACCCGGCTACATCCCCGTTCACTCTGATTGGCTGATTCAAAAGCCCGCCAACAGCCGATCCTGGTTTTTCCATAAAATCGCCAGTTCTCTTATTTTCCCACTACTTGGAAGAAATTGAAGATTCGGGGAGAAAAAGTAGTTAAGTAAATTTTTATAACACTTTAAATAAAGCAACTATACAGTTTAATGCTTCATGCAGTTAGTATATCTGTACGTACAATAATTTTGATTTTCACAGTAAAACATCTTAAGTTCAGGGAACGTGTAATCAGAGCTTTTTTCATCAAGTTTCTCATCGGAGTGAAGTAATTCCTCGAATTCTTATCAAATGTCTCTGTGTAAGTGGAAAAAACAGGCAAATGAAATAATTACTTTAATAGGCTGCGTTTTGTAAGGTCACTTTGGAATATACATTGAGTTCAGTATAGTATTCCAATCCAACACCATTTCCTGGGTAACGCTAACCACAGTGACAGAGAATGTTTTACATCTGGATGCTTTCACCGTTTCATTGAAATCTTCATGTGTTTGTGTTACTATTTTTACATTCCATAATCCAACATTTTTATCGCACTCTAGGTGTGAATGGCCACCCATAGGAAATGTAATTTTGATCTTCTTCAAATCACGAATTTGATTAAGAGTTGTACAACGAATAAAGCGGAAACCGGTTTTAGTTTTTATTGTGGCCACTAGCTGAATCACAAAATATTATAACTTCTTTGGTTTTTTCCAAAACGTAAATGATGAAGTGAGGCCACTTCACTCGGTTTTTATTTTTGTAATGCATTCTGGTTAAACGTTAAAAAAAAGTTTTACGTGTTGCTAGAACATACGTCTTTGGTTACTATATTTGGCATATATACCTTTTTTGCAATGTCTATGCAGATTTACTTGGTGGTGGAAATGGCGGATCCAGGGGGGGGGGGCTAGAAGAGGTCTTGATTCCCCCACCAAAAGTATTTAGGTCCACCCGCGACACCATAATTTTTTAAACTAGGAAACTTTTTTTTTTTTAGCTGTACTGATCTTTTAAGGGTGGTATGAGTATAAAGGCTACCCTTACATGACTCAAGGCACCCTCACCCGAAACTAAATCCGCTCAAGCCCTTCCCAAACCAAAATCCTCGATCAGCCACTGGATATACACCTTTTTTATTTTTACTTGCCTCCAATTTCGGGTTCTTTTTGAAGTCGTGAAATACTTGAGACTTTCTGTTACGAATAATTTTCATTGTTGTCAACATTGACTCTCCTGCTTTTTTTCCCTGTGTGCTTGAGTTCCTTGGTTCTTTCCCCTTACAGCAAAACTTTTAGTGCTAATATCTCTTAAGCTACTTGCTTTTTCCTTTTCCAACCTCTCAGCTGACGTGTATGATTATTCTGAATTGAACTGTAACCATAACTCAATTTCAGGAAAAAATCGATATGCCTGGTTTTTTTCTCCAGATTCTTCAATTGCTGATGTATATGCTGAACAGCTTACCTACAAAATCGAAAGAATTTAAAGCATTTATTAGTAAAATACGAAGTTATTTTCGACAGGAAATGTGCTCAACAGCATTTACAAAATATGGTTAAAGTTTATTTACAAAAATAATTTTTAATGTAAATAAAATTCAAAATATGGTAGTGTAAACGTATAATAAGTTCTTTCGAAATATATTCATAGAAGGCATAAATAAATATATGTTGAAGTGTGAAAAGACGTAGCACGTAAAAGAAATATACTAAAATGACAGACATATTAAATGATGTTCATGGTTTAACTGTCTTCCTAAAATTATGTGTAATCCGAATAGTATTTTATGGAAATGCAGTAAGCATTAAACGATCCGACAAGTTGATCAAATAGTAAATGTCAGGTTTTGATTTTTGGTTTGTCTTTACACTATTCATTTTACAAAAGCAAATTATTCTTGTTATTTACCGTCATTTATTATCCTCATTGCAGGGTTTTACTGAAAATAATTCTATAATGACATGCTGCCATGGACGCTGAGTGTGTGTGTGTGTGGTTATTTTTTTTTTTTTTTTAATATTTCACCATGTAGTAATATTTACGTACACAGTTATGAGACCAATCGAAGGAAACAGTATTTAGGAAATAAAATATGTTTGGTCCTTCTAAATCCCTAACAGCTTCTATATACTCCACTTTATCATTATAAGAATGGATGACGTGACCAGTGGCGTAGCTATGTTAACAAGGGCCTCGGTGCAAAAAAAAAAAAAAAAAAAAAAAAAAAAAAAAAAAAAAAAAAAAAAAAAAAAAAAAAAAAAAATATTTGGGCCCTCAAGCCGCCTGATGGGCAACCTTTTTCTTTACCTCTACTAATTCTTGTGAGGTTTCCTGGGCCCCTGAGCTTGGAGGCCCTGAGGCACGGCACGGTCAAGCCCTCCATAGCTACGCCCCTGGATCTGATTCTTTTTCAATTATATGAAGTTAAATTGATTTTATTAGTCGTCAAACATAACAAAGTATGCAGTTTGAAAGGTCAAATTTTGAAATTTACTTCAGAAATATTTTTCAAAATAATTATTCTATAACTTAAATGTAAATATATAATTATGTTACTTGCTTTGCCATATAAAAACATTTTATATTAAAATAACTGAAATGTTTTCAGAGCTCACCAATCACATTACGAACAAATGGGATCCATGTCAGCGAAAATTGAAGTAAATGATAAGGTTTACAATGAAGAAATGCACGCGTTTCGAGACCACAGCAGTGGTAAGTTAAATTTTGTTTGATATAAAATAAGTGTAACTGAAATCGTAAACATTATGTCAATCATTTCATTAGCTAGAAGAACATTCACGCAGCTTAGCTTGAAAAGATCAGATTATGGAGTGGTCTAGAGTTATGTTAAAGGCAGCTAAGGGGGTAGGGTAAACTAATTCACCAGCTGGAAAACTCCCAAAAAAAAAAAAAAAAAAAAAATCACAAAGAAAGTAGCCACGTTACTATGAAAAATTCACCACAATATTAATTTAGTGACTGTGCTCATACTAAATGGCAAGAACAAAGGTTCCTACAGTTCACATAAGATATGATATGTTGCTAGGATGAGACACTAAAATCAAAGGTAGTACATATGAAAGATTTGATGGTCAATGCATCGAAATGTTGGTTTTACCTTTTCATAAAAAATCCAAAAGAAAGCTATATAAAATTCTTGTTATTTATCATCATTTATTATCCTCATTGCAGGGTAAACTTGCACTTGACTTCATTTATGGGTAATCGAGGAATATACTGAGCACCATACGTCAAATGCTGAAAGGATTCAAGGCGGAAATTTGCATAATGTAAAGCATATGTGCAGGGAAATCATTCGTTAACAATGATATTTCTAGATGTTGTCCAGTAACGTGAATGTAACAGTTCTGGATACATAGACATTAATTAATTACGCTGAAAAAAATTCAGTATAAAGAGCCAAGTTTTTTTAAACTCTTTTCCTTCAAAGCTTCTTACTCTATGGAGCCAGTTTAGTGACGGCACTTTTAGGTTACCCTGTTTCTATTTTTACCAGAACATTAATTACTTTTCTGATACGTTCATTCTTGCAGTTGGTATCAATCTTAATAGGAATACACTAAAATAAATCTTCAAGCGAACTTCTGTAGCTTTCTTTCACTTTTTTTGTGGCTATACGTTTCGTCGACACCGAGATCATTAGAGGCGGGATGGGGCTGGGGAAGGAATTCGGCCATAGCCGTTTGAAGAAACCATCCCGAAATTCGCCAGGAGTGATTTGGGGAAGTAATGGAAAATCCAAATCTTTGATGCCTGGACGGGAATTCTAACCAATGACCTCCCGAATGCGAGGCCAGAGCGTTAACCGTTCACCCACAATGCTCGGTTTCATTTTTCGCATTGTCCCAGGACCATTATGCCCTTATACAAGTGTTCTTTCTTTCTCAATTTCTTCCAGAAGTTCCAGTTACGCATTATTCGTCCCAACCATATTTTATGGTTTTAATTTCAGATTCTAAACTTTATTTGGTTTCCCGTCGATTATAACTTCGCGTTTCGTTTGCCTGACGTACTGGGATTACGACCTGTCATTTTAACAATTTGCATTGTTTATTCAGGTAACGTCCATCACCAGCTTCATCAGTGTTGAAAGATTTGTTTATCCTTTCCCCATTATGCCGCTGATGTTATCGTCTCAGTAAAGTATTTCTTCTTTCGATTACCGGCAAATTAACTACACAAAAATGTCAACCCCATAACTGGCTGTCAATGTTTGGCGGAAGTAAGTAGCAATACATTAACTTAATTAGAAATAACAGCGCAATAATGAATTGCGAAGATAATGATAAGACTATCTTAGCTTCTTCTACCAGAAATTCAGCCTTCCTAACATTTGATGCCCCAAATCCATACAACAGATTCTGGTTCAAGGAGTTGCCCACTTTTTTCCAGCTACATCCCCATTCATAGGATTCTGAACCCAAATTGAAACGGAACGCCTCTGTCAGAGTAAGGTGCAGATTTCAAAATTATATATTTATTTCATGTCAAAAGCGTTGTGGTCACAACAGTTGTAAACACAAACAACAGTAATTAACAAGGACAGAATGAAATGATCTAAAAAGGGGAGGGGGGAAAAAACGGAGCAATCAACACCAATCAATATGTAAATGGAGACTTTCCCAGCTGGACACGCGTGAAGAATTCATTGAACATCAATCAATTCATATTACAAATGGCCAAATGTTTGCAACTTGTACAGCGTTGTCACTGGCGTTAAGGAGGTCTTGCAGAGAGTGTGTTGATGGGCACTGAGGGAGTTTGTATAGATACATGTTAGATGTTCGGTTCTACCCCACAGTCACGCACATTATTTGCATCATCGACATGGCGCCATCTTGCTAAATTATCTTTTGTCCAGCCTACACCACTTCGCACCCTGTTAGCGCTCTCTCCGTTGGCCACAGATTAAGCCGGAACACTTTCAACCGGAAACTTTTCTTAGATTTCAACCTTTGTCCGGCGAGTTGATACCCGAATAATTGATGAGCAGCGTTTTGATTAAGCTTATTTCTTTCTAACTTTGCAGGGAGAGAAAAGTAGTTATTCAGTTGGTTTAGCTCTGAAGCACCCGAGTAGTAAGAAGACCTGTTTTCTGTATAGAAACCGGGAAAACCCATGAGTCACGAGGTGGTGGGGGGGGCACCTCCCTCCCCTCCCTCTCCGGCGGGCTTTTGAATAAGCCAATCAGCGTTCACGTCACAAGATGGCGGTCGTTAGTTCATTTGGTGGCCGCTAGGGGGGCAGCACCGGCCGCGTTTGCGCAAACGATAGTTCCTTGATCGACCACCCAGATGGAAGCACAAACCTCAATCTGCGCAGACATTCCATGGCTCGCG
>JARYHS010008074.1:12304272-12397272 GCA_031002005.1 Vandiemenella viatica | reverse complement strand
TGTTCAAATGAAATTGTGAAAGAGATGAAACATCTACGTGATACAAAAAATTAATTGAAAAACATAAATATAAAATGTAAATGAATATAAAATATCAATGAAAATATAAATAATCATGTATTAGATTATAATAAATAAATTACGTGTCTTGATTGCCTCACATACACAGTCACACGTGACGAGAACTGATCGGTGTCGCTGTGATGACAGCTGTTTATGGACACCTGCAGAGGGATCCGTCGTGTCCCTGGCCCGACGGAACCTGGGGTCCATCGCAAACACCGGCACTTAGCTACAAAGGATCCGCCTTGACTATTCCAGAGACAGTGGCATGCATAAAATATCTTCCTTCCGCTGAGAATCCCAGCAAATACTTGTTCCAATGTAGCCTTGTAAGTAAATTTTTTGTTACTATTACATGAAGCGTCAGAACTGAGGACCACTTCAAAGCGAACATTTTATGTGAACCGGATTAATATCACTCCATGTTCATCTGAAAGCAAATCTCGATATTTAAGTAAATGGGAAAATATACTAGAAATATTTCTGTTATTATATGTATAAAATCTCTTTCGTTCTTAATAGCTGGATTAAAACTGATACCGGTTTAGAGGATGGAGGTGACATTTCGCAAGACATGTCGACTGTCTTCATCAACGGCGGCAAACTCGCAACATCTGTTGAAAAGAAAATGACTAAATAGGTACAAACGTCTTGAGAGAAATCGCAGCTAGTAGGAAAGAACCTCGCTGAGTACCCTGGGTGGACAAAATTTCCACTGCTGAAGTGTGATCAACGTGAGCTTGTTGTATTCTCTTATTAAAATGTTTTTAAGTCGATATTTGAGCGCGTTTTCAAGCAACTAATAAATATATATATTTGGGTAGATGTCAACAACCACAGCCGAGAACAGAACATTTTTTCCCCACGTGTTACGTTCTTTTCCGGAATGCACGACACGTGGCAACAAAGTTTTCTGACAGCGAACTTCGTCTGTGTAACGTAAAACCGGAACCTGAGTATCGCTATCTTCCTGTGCATAGTGTATTTTTTTAATCGACATCGAGGTAATTACAGATAGGGAACGACTAGGAACACGAAACTAGAATGAATTCAGCCATAACAATTTAAATAAAAATATCGATATTCGCCTGGAATGATTTCGATAAACCATCTAATTTCGAAGTTTGGATGGCTAGACCATGGATTGGATCTGCGCCCGGTCAAATACCCACCAGGCTCGGTATGAACCGCTCTGTAACAAGTGACAATTTGTTTTTATGAATCTTAAACCAAAGGGGTGAACATCCAAAGCTGCATCTATCAGAGAATTTGAGGAAGCTTGAAGCAAAAACTACAGCGCCAGTTTTGATGGGGTTTTCACAGTTTGAATGCTTTTAATCTAGCTTAAAATCTGCGGTATGCTTATCATTCTACGTGAATATCGATTCTTTCGTACCGAGAAATCACTCCAATTAGCGTAACAAAATTGTGGAATTTCATTAAAATGTTGATGCTTTATTGCTTGAAGAAATGCAAAAGTGAAACGCATTACGAGTCCGCGCAGTAGGAAAATGCTAGTTAATAAACAAAATGACTGATAAACTACTCAATGTGGCATCGACCGCATATCAAATTGTTTCGAAGAAATGTAACTTAAGCAGAAGTAACTGTACACCTGAAACACTGGTCTGAGTCAAATCAGCGACTCAGAAGATGTAATAGTGAGTTTCGTGTAGTTGGAGGAGTGGTGGTCTAGGCAAGGAATTTTAGGATAATTTTAGGCAAAGTTAATATCGGCAGGTGAAAGTGATTGTCTGTAGCAGAGTCGAAACCAGGGCAAGTTACAACATAGAATTAAACAAGCTAGAGGCTGGAATGTAAGCAAGGAAGGTTGAAACTACTCCATTTTTTTTTTTTTTTGTAACAGTTTAACGTCCCTTTATAACAACGTGGTCTTTAGAGACGGGAAAGGATGGGGGCAAGGAATGGGAAGGAATTCGGCCATGGCCTTTTTGAAGGAAGCATCCCGGCATTCACCTGGAGTGATTTGGGGAAACCATGGAAAACCCAAATCTGGATGCCCGGACGGGGATTCGAACCGCCGTCCTCCCGAATGCGAGGCCAGAACGCTATCCGTTACACCACCACGCTCGGTGAAACTACTCCAAACTAGGGAAGGAGTGTCAGCGGAATTTAGGAGTTGGCACTACGTCAGGTAGGAGAGATGTTAGAATAGGAAGGATTCTGATTGGCTGGAGGGCACTCCCTCTTACGAATCCAACGGCTGTCAAGGAGGGGAAAACGACGCAAAACCGAACTGCAGGGGCTGAAGAGAGGTCAGCTTCAAGTCATCATCTGAGTCAGCTGGATAGATCATCATGTAGGGTCATCAACCATGAAGGCAGTTGGAGTCTACGAGTGACGCAGCCAGCAGACTTCACGGCCAAAGTCAGAGAAAGGAGAGTGGTAGTCGGGATATAAATATAGAGGGAGCTAAGGAGATACTTGGATGTATATATATATATATATATATATATATGTTGCAATAAAGTGTACATATGTAAATATCTCTACTGGGAGTATTATTTATAGTGCTAAGCCTCACATTACAAGTGGTTACCCACGTATTCCTCTCAGGAGGTAGCAAAGCGTACAGAACAAGGCGAAAAGAAAAGTTTGTTCGTCCACCACAGAGGTAATAACATATAGATGTATAAGAAATAAGATTGCCGCATAATATCCAACATGTAGAATATCTTAAAGTTAATCAAGAATAATCAAAAATTATAGATCTATGTGATTGCCTCCAGCAAATTCATACGGTATTATACCAGACCTGTAGGAGCTAGCTTAGTAATTATATCCAAAATATCTTTAAAGTGATTCTTTTCTGGAAATCTAGGTGGTCAAATCATTGGTTGGAATAGTACAAAATAATAATCAGATCAACAACGCACTAACTAGGTCTGGCGACATGGTGCATTACAATCAGCGAACATGCAGGGTCATCTTGATTCCAGAAGTGATCACAATGAAGCAGAGAATAGTTAGATCTAATTTTGTAGTAAGCTTTTAAAAATACCAGTAATAAACAAATATTTGCACCGACAGCTCTATATTACAGGATGAATGTTCATTCAGCAGCAAGCTATGCTAAATATATTATCCGTTATAAATAATACTAGTCGGCGTCTCAGAATCAAAGACTGTTTTTAAAGAAAGACTACCTGACAGTTGGTAGATCTCCCAGTGGACTATAGAACTCCTTGGTATCCTCTCATCGAACGTTGTATTTAATGTACAGAAATTTACACCACTTCACATTGACCTTTGCCATCCAAAGTTTGACCTCTTCACCTTGATTTTTTACTCCTTTTACCTGTTGACCTGTGGGTCCCTGGAACCAGGTGACATTTGACGACTTGATCACTGTGCCTTGACTGCGGCTTCTGGGTGAAACGTGTGTTAGTTCTTACGCGACTTAGCTGCTGAATACAAGTCAGTCCTATAGAGTAGCAATGTAAATTTTAGAGACGCATCCATAACAATTGGTAATATCGTTAGTTTTTAGAAATGGATGTAAACACTGAGGTCCATGAAAGATAAAATGGAAATCAAATAATAATAACGTGGTGTTGCTGAGATGGTGACTCTTTGCGGGAGAATATTTGTGTGTTAATACATTAAGTACGCCCAACAACAAGAGAGACCTGAATCGTAGTTTACATTAAACGCTCCGACGTTGATGCATATTTACAGCAACATTACACCAGTTCAACGTAGACGAAACTTGGCTGGCTTACACAATGACGAATCTAAATCGAGATCTAATTCAAACCGTCGTCTTAAATAGTATAAATACACAATATTGAGGATTATCAAAACATACGATTCCCATACATAAATATTTATCTTCGATTTCGATTTGATTCAGAATTATTAACTATATTCTATATAGACTCCATGGTTAAAACTGCTTTTATACTTTGCAGTTACGTACTTAAAAATAGACCATGTTCACTCAGAGCAGTTTGAACTAGCGATATACGACACTTCAATATGGCGGCATGGGTCAAATCTTATACTCGATTAAAAAGAGCTGTTTACAAGTATCACGAGTCGTGCCTGGGAAGCACGTACAACCGATCAGCATTGACTTCCAAAACATTACACTTTCTCAGAAAAATAAGACCGCGGTCTCCAGATGTTTAATGAACACTATATGAGAAGGAATTAATAGGTTTCAGCAATTATGAACAAACAAAAAAATACTCTTGTGTCTGTCCTTCAAGTATTAGGAAGTCAAATACATTTTTTTTAATTGTAGAGGATATTGGTGCCACTCATTGAGGCACGGGAGGCTATAATGTTCTCGACCGTAAGGAGAAAACCAAGAAATCAAACTGACGCCGGACGAAAGCCTAGCTTATTAGATTAATTTCAAGTGGAAACAGAAATTCCAAACTAGTCACATAACAATTTTCGGTAATTCTACGTAAAAAACATTTTCCTTCATTCATAATGCCACTCTTACTGGGTATGTTGGATGCTCATGCCGGAATACTGCACGGGCAACTAATTGACCATGGGAATACTGGAAAACAATAACGGAAATCGTAATAACTAAAATTTATGGAATTTACAAATTCATCGGGAAATTCGTGTATCATCAACTGCACCTTGAGTGCATTTTAGCTCGAGTGATGATATGATTGATCACGGCTCTCTTCCCAAGCATTTTTTAATGTATTTCTCCGTTAGACCTAACCTAACAGGACTCTACACTCCCGTTACGTACTATATGTTCTACATTATAATTTATTGATGTAGGCTACTAAAAACACTTATTTAAAAAAGTAAATAATTGTAAACAAAAGTTAGTACCAATTGCTTACAATTAATTATATACTTTATGATGGAGTTTTTTCGGTTTATATGGTCACATGCTTATGAAAAATATATCTTACCACATTTTTCCCTTGAAGTACACTTTCCAATGTTTCATTGGAGTCACAGGTTTGAATAAAATCCCTTCAGCTCCAAATTCTTTATCTTCAGCGCCAAAGAGAACAGTATCTGGAATTTTTTGGCTGCACAAAAGTCCTAGATCAGGAATCTACAAACAAACATTACATTAAGATATAGACATAATGTAAAATACATTGTACTTTTAAATTTCTTTGATTATATTTAGACTTACCACTAAGTAACAAAGTCCATTTACTATCCCCAGTGGTCTTCTCTCACTCCCAGCGACAAAATAGAATCCTTTTTTGTTAGTACCCATGAAAAACACAGCGTCGAATGCCTGTAGCAGAGGTCAACATTACAGCAATGAATTTCTTTACATTTACTATCTTTATTTTATTAGGTTATGTAATATAATCTATTCTGGGCAAAATCACAGGATATCACCTAGTAAGATACATGTCACTTTTGTCTTAAGAAATTCAATAATCATTTGTGAACTGACATGCCAAATACAGTCGATCAACGGAATGTGAATTGAGTAGTGGTGACGTCGGCACTTGTTAACGTCGAGAAGTGTACAGTATACGGGTGACTCGCTCAACACGATAGGAGACTGGATGTTCAAAAGTTAAGCTGCCTTGAAAAATCCATCGACACAAACTGTGTTTGCGAAACAGTTAGTGAAAGAGAGGGAAGTCCTAACAGAGCCTTTTTAGACTACGGCAAGCGATTTCGCGCGAAATGCCCGGATTCGCCCGAATAAACAAATTCATACATACAAAGGCAGGTGAATACAGTAAAAGCGAAAACTTTTGTTGTCGCTAGAAGTTCAAAATTGTTTTTTATTTTTCACGCTAATGTAGCGATTCCTTTGTAGGCCGAGGGAAGTGATGAAGATTCAGTATAGTTGTAAAAGGTTCTAATTCACGGGAGTCCATCCTTGGCTATTTCAGTCGTATTTAAATATTACTAGCTAAAAGTACAGCTTTGTGGTAGATTGCGAAGTTTTGTTATAAGAAATATTATATACAACTAAAGAAATTAATAAATAATCATAAGAATTTTAATATTTAAACTTCACGAACTACCATCAAAAACCGTGGTTTCATTTTGTTGACGAAAAATAATTAGGCACATTTGTAACAAGACACAGTCTTTAAATATTTAAAGTCAATTTATTTGATTTGGTTTTAATCAGTTAGAAAATTTCTAATTCGAGTTTCTTCTGTTTTATAAATGTTAACATACTTGACTGGCTATGGTTTACTGTCGAAAATGTCTAAATAGTGAGACTATATCAGACTTTGGAATGGCCAGCCGACAGAGAAATAATTATATCTCAATACTGGCTATTCGAGGTGAGAGGGGAACAGTACAAAAATGATGTTATATTTTTATGAACATATGGCGATGAAAACATCTTTCGTTGAGTCACTTTACCGACACAAATTAGTCGATATTTTAATCAGTGGCTTGGTGATCTTACTAGGAGAGGTCTTCCGTGTGGAACTTGCGATCGAAGAACGAAAAAGTCTGGTAAATAGCACGTCACCTCTGGTTTCTTCCCCTAAAGCAGTTCTGCCTCCATTTAGGAGAAATCGGGGCTTAAAAAGTGTTCAAATTGTGTTTGAATGACTTTTACCTGTACGGAAGATCAACACTGGTTTAGCCGTACGAGTTAAGGTGGTGTGTTCCTGAGTGGGGGTCCTAAACTCGATCCCACGACCCGTGAAATATTTTTTTGTTTTTTTGTTTGTGTGTTTTTATTGCCATTCGATCTTGTAGCATTACAAATTTATTTCGAAACAAATTCTGTAAATTATTTATTTTCCTTTGGATGATGTAAATCATTAAAACATTTGAAACAAAAATTACGTGCGCACCAGGAATATTTTATAAAGGAATCTGCTTTCCTACATCAATAATAAATACTGTATGTGGCTGTGGAAATATATCTTTTATAAATTGTTTCTAGTGTGCACGGAATTTTTGTTTCAAATAATTTTATGATTTACATCATCCAAAGGAAAATAAATAATTTACAGAATTTGTATCAAAACAAATTTTGAATACTAGAAGATCGAATAGCAATAAAAAAAAAATACAAAAAATTTTTGCATGTCGTGATCGAACTTAGGATACCCCGCTCAGGAACACACCATCCTAATTCGCGGCTAAACCAGTATTATAAACAAAGGGGCTTCTATACAAGTGTAATTAATTCAAACACAAATTTTTACATTTTTTTATCTCCGATTTCTCTTAAACGGAGGCCCACCTGGCAGAACTGCTTTAGGACAAGAAGTCAGAGGTGACGTGCTATTTACCAGACTAGTTCGTTCTCCTAGTCAGCATGAAGAAATAAAAATTATTGCAATTTATTTGTTTTTTACAAAAATAATGAATGATTGACTTTGAATTAGAATGCTCAGTTTCGCATCTATTGTGGTATGACATAGAGCCACATTCAAATGAAGCGGGTACGGTGTACCGCTGTACTAAATGGTAATTAATATTTATTTTAATTTTACCAAAAGCATATGAGTATTTATATTGTGGATTGAAAAGGGTTCTCAAAATGATTTAAAATTACTAATAAGGATGGAAAAGTCATAACCTGACCATATATATTCTCTGAACGCAGGCCAACAGACATAAGGTGGATTTAAATTTAATAATTATACACAATAAAAATTATTTACAAACAACACCTTTGCCCTACATTAATGGCCACTAAATTAAGCAATACAAAACGACAAAATATCCGTTCAGATTTCCATATATATAATAACAGTTTACAGTCTTCGGCAAGACACGTAATGAGACTATCTGATAGTTGCTAATGTCCGTTTCAATCACAGAAACAACTGAATCAAGTTAAAAACACAAAATAATGCCACGGCTAATATCTCAGTTTATCTATCGGAGAGTGAGAACTCTTATCGTGCGGACTTCTCCGCTCAGAGCGTTATGTTGGGTAGAGTGCAAACACAATATTACTAACTGCTGCAATGTTTGTCTTTTACCGTCTGTCCGGCATTGGCGAAGTCAGCAAACTCCGAGCCCACACTGAATTTATTTGTCACCTTGTGACTCAAAATGCAGACACAACCGATCGCATTATATGCTGTCGGCTTTCTGGGTCGTTCTTGTGCGCCAGCACAAGTGAACAGGAACCAGTCAGACCCAAAAGACGACCCAACCAGAAAGACCCAGAAAGACCACGAAGAGCATCTCGCATCACCTTTTAAAACCTCGGCATGCTCTTCTCCTCCTCCAGCCGATTTTCTCTGGTCCTATCGGCGATGTAGACGTTCCTGTCTCTCTCCTCATTGGCGGACATGAAACAAGATTATACAAAAAAATAAGAACTATTCTATATATTAAAATACTATTGGCAAAACATTCGCCCCTCCAAGCACACTCTCGTTCAAAACATCATTCCTTCGACGGGGTTGGAGAATTTCTTCGGAAACTGTCGTTTTTCTTTCGTGTCCACTCGGTTTTACTATTTTCACGCAGTGAGCACTCACAGAATCTCTAATTTGGCGTGTCTTGACGTTATCACGTTTCTGCAATTGGTCACGCGATATACATCTCACCCGTCAACACTGTCTGTCCGCCGAACTGCGGCCGACCCCATACTGAGCAGTGAAAGGTCGTAAATCTGCCTTTAAAAACTGGCAAGTCCCCTTGTGTTTCGTCTTTCTTCCAGCCCTGAATGGAGAATTCGCCGAAATGCACTTGAATTCGCTGACCCCTGTCCTGCAGAGTGTCCTAAGCCAGCGTAATGCGTGCCTTGTTGTGTTGGCCAGAAATCGCACGTAAATGTGGCTCTATGTCATACCACACTATAGGTGCAACAGTTTTTTTCAAACAGTGTACCACAAAAGTGTAGAAATCGTCTCCTAGTGTAATTATGAATAGTAAAAAGATTATATTTTGGTGTTTGAAAGAAGAATATTGTGGATTTTCAGATGGTGAAATACATTCTCTGAAGTTACACTACCTTCTTATTTTATCCTCTATTTGCATTCAATATCAACGAGTACGATAATAATCAAAAAAATTGAGTGGTTGGTTCTTTAATTCTTAAAAAAAATTGAAAATATTCACTCAAATTGTAATTTAAGAAAAATTTTCTAACCCTTATTTCTCTTTTCAAATGTAAAGTGTTTGAAAAATGGGTTTTCAGCTAAATAAAATTCTTCTTCAATATCCACATTCTTAAATTGTCACCAGTCGAATCTGATCTTCTGATAAATTTTACTTGACTACTAAATAAAATCGCTTTGAATCGCACGAAAAATGAAATGAACGACTTTTTCGGCGACTTTGTTCGCACGAATACGCTTCCACTGTAACCGTAGCCTTACTTAAGAACCATCTTGCCACCAACGAATAGGAATTTTAGAGAACATATCATTCACAGATAAATGCAATGTTTGTTTTTCAACTTCAATGCATTTTCATTTAAAAACGTTGGTACTATTTTAATTATTACCGTGTTCATTGTGAAGAATCATTTGATTTGACGTCGAGTGAGCTTGGACGCCGATTCTGGAAGTTCTTCTTTGAGCAAATTTCTCGGCTGCAATTGATCTGGGGTATTTTTGACCAAATCTTCAAGTTGCTGCTTTACACTACGAAGTTTTCTGTGTTCACCGCCTTCTCGAAATAGGAACTATGGCATTTCAACTTAGCAGTAACATTGGCTCTGGCACTACGGAGAACTGGGTATCGAAATCATGCCCACCAATCACGATTTCGCTTTTTGCGTTGGTTCCCGAAATTACCGCGGCCATTTGCACTGGCCGATTTCATTCCCGTTTCTCGCAATATACATCTCCCCATATCGTCGTGATCGGTTATCTCCCATGTATTTTATTTCAAGCTGAATTTTTTAATCTTGTGACAGACTTTGTGTCTTCTTTAACACCCAAGGTAGCCACTTTAAATTAACGTTTTTCGCGTCAGAAGAGTATTCGACACATGGTAATAACATAGACTATAGATTTCATTTGTGGTTACACTAACAATTGTATCCTGAAACTAATCTCCTGAGTAAATTGGCAATAGTATAGATTCCCGTACTTAACTTTTCAGTTGTGGCGTAGTCACTCGTGGTACCACTGATCTTGGTGGCTTTATTTGGCTTTCAACACATTAACAAAGCACATTCAAAATCTAGGGGTAAAGATTTTGCTGCCATGCTGAAAGAGAATTGGACGGCAGTCAAATCTCGGTCTCATTGGGCCCCCAAAATCGAATATAAGCCAACTACCTGCGAGTTCTCTTGTTTGTATACCACCTGTGGTAACGTACGGTTATCACCGATGTGTAAATTATGCATCTCTGGAGCTACCTGCTGTTACCATAGTCAAATCTGTTACAGTTAACTCAAATAAGGGCAAAATAATAAAATACGAGTCATAACAACGTCGAACTGGTAAAACTAGACGCAAGCAATAACCACGTGTCTACTTCATTGTAGACACAAATTCAATAAACAAGCGACTAATTAATTAAATTTAAAAAATAATTTAATCAAAAGAAGCCTGAAACTGTGTTCTGTAAACAAACCAATAAACACATAGCCTACAGGTAGATACAATCGCACGTTAAAAGAAATATTACACAATGGGAAAGGATACACATGCATTAAAAGAGAAGGGTTCAAAGTAGATATAGATTCTTTTCACGAACCCAATCAGTGGACTAAAGCAGATACATTTTAAACATGGGATCTTATGTAGTCTACATCTTCAAAGATCGTGGAAATATTGTATATGATACCCACCTTAAGCCCTCCCTCCCCCCCCTCCCCCTCTCCTTGTAATCGATAGCCCCGCGTACAAAAAAAAGTCTTCTAATCGATAACCCATTTTTCACTGAAGTATTGCTAACCTCAATTACACCACCCGAAACTTTATTTCTTGCGATTAATTAGTTTTATTATGATAAAAAAGTAAGATTAAAATAATTTAGTACTAAATATTTATCAAATACCATATCTATTACAAAAAATATAATTAACAAAGATATACCTTTGATATCATTACTAACGCATTTAATTTATTTAGTGTAGTCTTTACACATCCAAACAAGCCAAAGTATCATATATTTTACTAAAATGGGTATAAGCGCTGAAATGTGGACATGCTCATAAAAACAAAAATTAGTGAATACATGTTGCTGCTGAAAATGTAGTTACTGGCTTCTGCAGCAAATTGAGTATCGCCCGTTCATGAAAAGTTAGGCAATCTTTCTCTTGACGTACAGTTTTTAGCAAGATGTGTCTGACAGGCGATTGGAAGATCCTCCTAGCAGAAATTATAAATACTTAACGAATTAAAGCTTAATATATAGAATATGCATTATGCTATTCACAGACAGATGATGAAACATTTTATAGCTTGATTCAATAGTTTAAAACAGCGGTCGGCAACCTTTTAGCAGGCTAGGGCCACAAGGTGGCAAAAAAAAAAAGTAAAGGCGGGGCCGCACATACACATTAAAAATGCGAAAACTCAGTCTTCAAATTTTTTAATACAAATGAGGATACAAATGAAGAGATGTTACAAAATTGATCTTCCATACTAAATTCAGTGTGACTTTGAGTTTGCATTTAACTGGTTATTTTTTGTATGCCAGCTTTTATGTTAGAAGTTGAAATACGTAACATATCTCTCAAAGCTCATCTGTGAGACGAAAAGCGTATTTATTTTTTCGATATGACGACTGAAAAAGTTTGCTCGCATAAATAAGTGCTTCCAAAAATTGAAATAAACTGATCAGCAAACTTTTCAGTTCGACAAAATCAGACGGCAAGCTACCATAAAATTTGACCAAATCATTCATCTCGTAAAAGGCGTTTTTTAGACTCTCATTGGATTGAAGTTCAATCACATTACTGGGTACATCCTCAACATCGCTTGAAAAAGAGTTATCAAAAATCTCCAGTTTGTTCAAAACCTTTTCGTAATCACCAAATCTGTCACTGACTTGACCTTGCAACTCCATTAAAATGTCTTTCATTTTCTCATTATCCAAATTCCTCGACAACCTTCAGAAAATTCGGGAAGTGGTCTAATTTTTTTTTTTTTTATTAATATGTTTTGTGAAGAGACGGTTTTTAGTTAGGAACGCCTTTACGTCTGTATGTATATCAGATATTAGTTTGTTTTTCCCTTGAAGCTTGACATTCAGCGTATTTAATTCATGAGTTAAATCTGTCAAAAATCCAAGATCTATTAACCATTGAGGATCTGTTAGCTCTGGAACAGATTTGCCATTCTGATTCATAAAAGTGTTGATTTCTTTTCTGAGATCGAAAAATATTTTCAGTACTGCACCTCTACTTAACCATCTTACTTCTGAATAATAAAGGACATCTTGATAATCTGCTTCTATTTCGGATAAAAAAACCGCAAAATTGACGATGTTTAAACCCATTATTTCGAACATAACGCTTCTTGGTGGATAATGCAATGAAAAAATAACGGGATTTCACATCCTATCTCTGCCAATTTTGTTTTAATTGTACCCACCAAGCCCTTGTTTTGCCCACTCATGTTTCTACCTCCGTCAGTTGTTAAGCCTTGTATCCACTTGAGCACGCTCAGGCGAATGAGCCGCTCAGTGAAGCGAGCGGCTCAAGTGTGGACGCCTGAGCGCGCTCGCAACGAACGACAGCGAGCGCGCTCGGGGCGAGCCGATCGGTTGTCGGTATTTTGGAATGCTCAAAGGCGAGCCAGTGTGTGTTCGGCGCTCAGTGTGGACGCTGGTTTTCGACAATGAGCGCGAGCACGTGGGATAATGAACTTTGTCTAACTCTTATTGATGCTTACGAATCGAAACGGGTATTGTGGGATAGCTCGTATGAACAATATTACAATAGAACTCAAAAAGATGATGCCTGGCGCGAAATTAGCGAGGTATTAAAATGTAGTGATGATGAAGTGAAGAAAAAAATTACAAGCCTGCTAGGGTCGTTCAGGCGGGAACGATCGAAACAGAAGAGAACTTCTATAACGGGAAGCGGTAAGTCTTTTTTAATAGTGTTTCTCGCAGCTAATATATGTTTGTAACTAAAATTAAAAATTGGTACCAACCTTTATATAATCTTGGAGTGACTGAACAATGGCATCACAGACTTTCGGTACAAAACGGCTGATGCTTTGTTTAGATACTTTAAACATATATTGCAGACTTGTGTAGGAATCTCCTGAAGCTAGGAATCTTAAAGTTATAATTAATTTATCTGCTGGTGGGATCGCATCACGCATATGCGTATCCTGCATTTTAATATGAGGTCCAACTAATGACAGCAAATGTTCAAAATCAATTCTTGACATTCTCGTAAAGTTTTGAAATGTCTCATTGTCTCCTTCGAATGTCAACTCGCGAATTAAACTATTAAGATGATTTCTTCGCTGACGATAACTTTCCCTAATCCACCACCTTGGTACTTTCCTTTTCTTCTTTGATATTGCATGGATAATAATAAATGCTGCAGCTGCCACACGCACACGTGAGGACATGTCAATAGCCGAGCGTTTACTGAGCACCGGCACAATGCTCGTTCGACCAAAATTTCCTTTTACCTTGAGCACGCTCAAGCGAGCGTGCTCAAATCAATGAGCGGCTCATTCGCCTGAGCGTGCTCAAGTGGATACAAGGCTTTAGACTTACCAATTTTTCCCACGCTAATTGCATTGACGTTATTGCCTGTTCTAAGGGCCAAACAAATCTTCCCTCGTAGTCATTCCCTTCAAACCACATAACTGTAAAAGTTCCTCACACACGTTGAAGTACTTATCAACTCCACGAACAAATATTAGAAGCTGGCCAGTATCTGACACATCAGGCTTCAAAATCCTGCACTTGTTTGAGAGAGTGATGAGGGGATGCACGAGAGAAGTAAAGGAATTGGGTTACAAAACTTTGGCCAGACCATTGCTCGAATATGGTAGTGTAGTATGGGACCCACATTTTGAGTATCGAATACAGGAGTTGGAGTAGGTGCAAATAAGGGCTGCTAGATTTGTTTCTGGAAATTATCGCAGAATGCAATCAGTGACAGATATGCTAAAGGAGCTGGAATGGGATTCATTGGAAGACAGGAGGGGGATGAGGAGGTTAATTGGAGTGTACAGGGCGTATACTGGCGATGAGGCATGGAAAGATATTGCAGTAGGTATGAAAAGTAGTTCATGGAAGGGAAAAGATGACCATGACCACAAGCTGGCACTCGATTTCAGGCACAAGGGTGTGGGAAGATTTTCTTTTTTAGGCAAGGGTGTCAGGGATTGGAATGAGTTACCAAGGGGAATGATGAATAACCCACCAAAAACGTTAAAAGAATTTAAAGTTATAATTTGTAGAGGGCAAATGTAGGTGAGTGAAGGATAGCGGGAAGTTGGGTGTGTAGGGAAATTGCCACCGGAACGTGTGCTCCATTGAAATTAAATTACCTACATCGGTAGCTAAGGAGAACCATTCAAATTGTTGTGCTTTTTCCCAAAGTCTTTCGCATAAATTAGCTCCTAAATATTCAGTGCGCCAGGTACAAGTTCTGCCAGATAAGCTTATATTTTCAAATTTCTTTTTTTAATCTGGGCATACCTCTTCAGCCACAGCTAAGGCACATTGTTTTATTAATTCGCTATTGGTATACGGTCGCCCAGACTTGGCCAGTATTTCCGCCACCCTTCAACTCGCATATATATGACTCGTTACTTTGAATTTGCACCTTAAAAACACTTTTTGGTTTTTGAATGAAAATTTGAGTGAGTTGATTTTATTTTTGCGGGAATTACCAACTAGGCATGCAAATTTTGCTGTATGCTCGGTATCATAGTGACGCTTAACGTGATATTCTTTTTGTATAGCAAGGGTTTATTGGCATACTAAGCATAGCGGCTTTTCATTACAATTAATAAAAAAGTAAAAACCTGTCCATGCATCGTTAACACTCTATTTTCTTCAATTCCTCTTTTTTGTAGTCATCAGTAAAACTTATAACCAACAATGTGAAATACACGCTATAAGAATAAAAGCCGTGTTGAAAACATGTCACTTAATTTCGCTATGTAATTGTATGAACTATCAATATCTCACACTTACCGAACTGTAAACAAAATAGTAGGTACTCGTAGGTCACAGAACAATAAATAAATCGTAGGTACAGGGCCGCGGCGGCGTCGTGCACACATGAAATAACTTGTTTCACTCAATGAAACAGCCAGCGCGGACGGACGGCGGGCGAGCGAGAGACGATTATTGTCACGCTGACCTATTGTTTTAATCATAGGAGAGAGGGGGGGAATCGTTCCCGCTCGCACTTGTCCTGTCCTGCTCTGTTCGCGTAGTTCATTCGCTGCGCTGTTAGATCACGTTCACTCTTTATGCATTTATATTTTATTATTTTATAGTATGGGCTTTCGATATGATATATATAAGACGGACACGGGCCGCAAATAGAGAGGTCACGGGCCGCATGCGGCCCGCGGGCCGCGCGTTGCCGACCTCTGGTTTAAAAGGTAGACCAAAAAGCAGGAGGGCAATCACACATGTGTTCAGTCCAAATGAAAAGGTTCCTCATATATGGAAGATTAAAATATTTTCCAATCGCTATTTATTTTTAAATATTTATTACTCGTTACATCTGTTCCAAAAAATTAATGTATAAAGTTATCGAGGGATATCGGAAATTGTTCTACCAATTTGATTATATCAGCACTATGTTCTTTACAAAACCTCCTTTGAGCACAAGTATATAGGTATGAATAATATATTATAGCAGCTTAACTGATATGTGTTGTGAAGCTCCAATGATTATATATATTTTTATCATGTAATATTGTGCGTCGTAAACACTTTCCTCGATACAATTACCAAAAGAATCGAAAGGAATTGTAAAAATTGAATTGCGCGTTGATTTTTAAAATTCCGGAGCTACTCAATCATTTGTTAGTGAAACTATAATATAGACTGCTCTTTTAAATACGTTCTCAACCTTTGTATTTTCCGTTTGATAAGTTCTGATGATTCTTTTAATTCATTATAAAAATAAATAAATTTAGAATTAGATGTTTTCAATTTCTCAATGTTCACATATTATTTATATTGTGAATTAGCGTATTTTCGTCACGTAAATGAACATTGTTTATGGAGAGAAACTGTGTAAATGATAGCGTGATACGATCAGTATTATGTGTGAAACATTAATCATAAGTTTGTAATTATTAGTGTTGAGGTGAGCCACAAAGTTCGGAGGACAATTTTAAACTTTTTGGAGCGATTTATATTGATAACTTTGTGTGTAAATACTTGTAAATATCTTTAACTTTCATTTCAAGGTGTTTTCTAATGATTGTGAATGATGTTGTATTAATTCTGATCGTTTTTTAATGTGGTTTTGACTGTTGGCTGCATTGTCGTCTTTCAAGAAACATCGGTCGGCTTTCTCTGTGTTATTCTGGATTAATCTGTAGCGTCTATATGAGGCAAATTGTCAGTTGTCGGTCGTCAGAATTTTTGTTTTAGCTTTAGTTGCTGGAATATTTGTATGTCTTTGGAGAAGTCTGGTGCTTATGTTATCTTAGCGCCTACGGAAAAATAAATATTAATTGAAAGCGATTCGTGTATTGTCATTTGGTTGAACTATTGTATTCAGCCAACAACAGTAGAAATCAGTAACCTTTGGGACAAGGTAAAACCCTCTGGAGACCAAGAAAGCAACCTGTGGAAGAAGAAGTGAATAAAGGAAAATGTTGTTAAATGACGATAGAACTGAATAGCAAAATCTTGGATTCAACAGACTACTGCAGTTCCGGATACATAAAAACTGCTAACCTTTGCCAAAGTTGAAAAATAATAACCGGCACTAACCGAGATGTTTACATATTTGCATGTTGTGGGTCATTTTACTTAATTGCTGATAATATTAATAGATAAATACAACCTAAACAACTGAATTAATATTAAGAAATTTATTAATAAAGAGATGTTTACAGTAAACCAAATGTCAATAAAGTAAGGCTCTACAGCACCCACGACGGTTAATCGTAGTTTAATTTCTAATACACATATCCCACTATAATTCCGAAAACATCTTACAATGTATTGCAGAATTATAACCCTTTAAATATTATCTTCTTGTAGCATTAGTACTGGCACAATGATATAAATTATCCAGGTTTTGGGGAATTCCACATGTTGTTTTCTCCAATATTGGTCACTTAGAGATCACGCAGTAGTGAATTTCGTGGAAGAGTGGGTCCGGTTGTTCGTATCTTTTAAGACTTTATGTAGTTCTTTCCGATTAGATCTTCAGTTTGGCGTGACGGTTGACGTTGGTATTTCAAATGATGTCCGCTTGTGGTAGTACTCTAGGTGGAGTCAGGACGTCTGCAAGTGCTTCTGTTACTTTTCTCAGCGGATGGTGTGACACGTTCTTCGTCATAAGTGATGCTATCATTGGCCATGTTTCTTCCGAGATATCGAACCAGGCACCACTTACTCTTACACTGAGGGCTCAGTGGTTGATCCCACTGATCAGGGATCAGAAGGTCCCCGGTTCGAAACCTAGTCTCGCCTGTGATTTTGAACGGCCTTGCTTCATCTCTGCCAAAACTTGCGTTGTGTATGTGAGAACGCTTCCGTGGGATTCCATGTTAAACTGTGGTTCCTTTACCTTATAAGCATAGGCTGCTATGACAGAGGTTTACTGATCAGCCGATAAAAGATTAATCACACCTTAAAAACCGCACGAAATTACATTACTTGAAAGTACAGAGAAGCCAGGCTTTGCTGTGATGTTTAATATTTATTTACTGTACATGGCTGTAATCTCCTACACACATGCCAACATCTGGGTCAAGCGTATCAAGCACTACACTTCATGATTAATTAGGAATCCGAATTTCTATGTAACAAAGTATGAGGTGGGATTACGATACGCAATTTTATAAGGTTGCTTTAAAGGGATTTTTAAATTTAAAATATATATATTTATAGGTCAGTTACATAGGTCACAAACGTCTTAGAGAAGACAGCATCCTTGAAGTGGCATTTGGACGACCATATTGCGCGGAGAAAAGAACAATTTTAGAATGGCAGACCGAGAGGAAACCACCAGAAGGATGGAATAAGGAGACACGCAGGATTGTCGGAGTCAACTGGCAGAGGATCGCCCAAGATCGTGCGAACTGGAGAAGACTGCTCAAGCTATATTTGAAATCATGACTTTAAGAGGCCACATCAGAAAATGGTTGAACTGGCTGATAATTATATAAGTATCTCTTAGACAGAATTTCCGTAGGTGCCAGCAATCCATACAGAACAGTTCAAATCACGTGTGTTATGACAAAAAGATTGGGTGACGAATTATTCCTTTCAAACAGTTTCAAGATCATGTACGGTTGTTGAAATTATAAGTGTTTATTTTAAAGTTGACCTCTTCATTCCATTAGTAAATCGGTTCCATAGTTGAAATAGCTGTATGATGAAAATTGAAATCAACACTTTTATATCTGAAGCAAAAGATTCCATTCAGACGCAAACGCATCTTTATATATAAAGATGAATGTATGTATGTTTGTTTGTTTATTGGTTTGTTGGTTTGTTTGTTCTTCATACAAATACACAGTTTTTATACGTTCTGGATGAAACTTTGCACACTTAACCTTTGAAACAAGGAGAAAAATACTGTCTACATTTGGTTGAAAAATTATCTGTATAAATAATACATTTGTCTCATAACTTCGAAATACGGCGGTAGACAGACACGTTGGATGTGGACGACTCCGTACCAAGTTTCCCCGTAGTGGCCTGGCAGCTGAGTGGCTAAAGCGCTGGCTTACGAACGTCGTGGTCTCCGGTTCAAATCTCCGTCGGGGATAAGATTTGTAAAAATTGTTTTTCATCGTATGAGTCAGGTCTGGGTCGTAGGTTATTCGGATTGAATGTTAAACTGTAGATATTAGAAAGTTAGGGGCGCAATGCGAGGCAAATCGTAGATAGTCTTGCAATGTTGTAGGTGTACACTTTTTTACGTTATAATGATCCCTCAGGTGTTGTTTACAGTCAGTGTGTGAGTGTGAACCACAGTAATATTATTATAAATACGGAAGTAAGTCTCTGTCTTTTTGTTACGTTTTGACGACTAAATGGCTATATCGTTGTGATGTAATTTTATAAGGAAATGTGTATGAAGGGCACAGGATATTTTTCCAGTATGATTAACAGTTGTAGTCACGAAATTTTGAGATATTATCGAATAGTGACAGAAATATGTTGGAAATTAATTCTCTTCAAGAGGCAGGTTCGACGGTAGAATGATATAGTGATAGCTTTCCTGTCATATTATGCCGACTCGATATTGTTTGGGACTAATCCTTCGTTACCAACAACTTACTATATTTAATTCTGGCAAAAAATTCTTAATACACGCGTACGAAGTCGCGGGTACGAGGCTAGTCTTTCAATAAATGTTAAAGTGAATAACCACCAATAGGTGCACAGCGTTTCTCCTTCAAAGTCTAAACTGTTCTCGTGCAAAAGTCAGAGTGCCCATATTGAACAATGCAAGCATGGAGCAGGTGTTTCTCCTGCTCATACCTGCCCCTCTTATTGCTTGCTAGTTTAGTTTTTTCTAAAAGTATATCTTTTAAGATTCGGAGCTGTAAAATATATGAAAATGGATATTCACGTAGTTACAGAGCACACACAGAGCTAACACTCACATAACGCTACGATCTTGATAGACCAGTTATAGGGTGTGTGCATGGAGACAATTACACATAGATCTTAGTGTTATCAACCAAAATTAGTGGTTATACCGACAGTGGAGACAATATTGACACAGAGTTCAAAGAGGATGGGCGACACCCACACAGGCACCAAGTACTTACAGTCATGGATGTATGTAGAAACATACTCATAGACAGTAGTCTGAGAAATAGAAATTACTTTTTTTTAAAAAAGTGAAAAATGTACAATTTCAGTAAAAATCACGTGAAGCCAATAAATTCCCGAACTTTTATCTAACTCGGCAAAAGATCATGAAAGCAAGTAGAAAACGCCAAAATTATGTAATCCCCCTTCACGAAAGAACTCATTGGTTGACATAGTGGGCGTGGAATTACAGTTGCATGTATTACAGCATACGATATGTATTGAACCCCTCCACCTGACTATAGAAACACATGGTCTGAGACAGATTTTCTGTCATCATAAATGAAACACAGTGTGTTCACTGTCGAATATGACATCTAACCACTCAAGTAGCACATCGGATACCTATGTCGAAAGTCACACTAATTTATTGAACCTGAAGTCAATATTAAAATCGTGGGCAGTTTGTGCAGAGGATGACAGCATCACATGTTTCATTAAACATAATGACTTCCCCTTCCCACCCCCACCCTCACCCCCACCCCACTCACAGACAATTATCCATCCTGGATACATGTACTATCATCACTGAGACCTTTGTACAGTGAGCCAACCAACTGAACTCTTGAGTTACAGTCATGGATGTAACTTTTTTTCCCCTGAATTACGTTAGGTACGTTGTTTAGTTCACAAGGTCTTAGAACTGTTAATATGTAATCACCAGTCGAGGTGGTATGGGCCGTAAATTCTCCGGTGACCGAATCACGGTTTAAAACACGCTAATTTGTGCGGTAACAACTCAATAAATCCGCGGGAGTATTATGTATACCCTACGATCGTGGTGGGGGCCCATGCTGTCTCGGCTGTTGACTACACATTAACAGTTCAAAGACCATGTGACTAAACAAAATGCATAGCTGTTACTCAAGAGTTCAGTTGGTTGGCTCGCTGTATAATGGTCTCAGTAAGGATGATACATGTAGTCAGGATGGATGACTGGTTGGGAGGGAGGCAGGAATCGTGCAGTTAACGTACTGTTTATTTAAACATATGATGTTGTCATACTCTGCACAAACTGCCAACGAATTTTGAGGGTATTTGATAAAATATTCATTTAAGTTGTTGTTTTGGGTCTTTAGGGCGCGCCAACAGGTCGTTGGCATCTGCCCTTAAGTCTAAAAATAACACACAATCAGTTAAAATGTGGCGCACCGTCATAGCGATACCACAAGCATCACATTCCGGTGGGTCCTCCCGGCGGAGAAGAAGGCTGTGCGTCAGAGGACAGTGCCCTATACGGAGGCGAGTAAGGAGAACCTCATCCCTCCTCGCCTGCTGGAAGGAGCTGCTCCACGGTTGAACGGTCGGTTTGACCAGCCGGAGCTCATTATGTTCGACTTCCAGTCACTGCTTCTGCCTCTGCAGATCCAACCAAGTAGCGCAGTTAGAAAATCACAATTCTCGGTGACATAAGCAGCAATTTTTATCTCAGAGATTTTTTTTGCCGAAAAGACTGGACGGTGTGTTTCAGATATGGATTCACACAGTTTGCTGATTTTTCCAAGGCCGTCGCTTTCTTAGATTTTTCAGTTTTGGCGTAACAAGTTAAATACTTTTTTTATTGACTTTTAAAACAGCACGGCAATATTTACAGGTTGCCAATGTGTAATTCGTAACATCAGGCGCAATCCAATCAAAAGTAATAGCATAAATTGTAAATAATTATATACGAGTTCAGTATTAAACCTTCATGAGCATAACTCCATAAATCGCCACAAAGCTGGTAATTTTAAATCATGGCAACCCCAAATCGATTTTTATTTATTTTATGGTACCTATAGTTTTAATCATGAAAAAAAAGAATCATCACACCACACCAAGCACCAATAATCTTTACAAAACCTCAAGTAAACACAAAAAAACACCACCAACGTGTACCCTATCACAAAACCATAACGACAAAGGTATGTCCAGTCATACCATTTTGTTTGCAGGTTAGGTATGTAAAATAAAATTCCTCTTATGAATTTCATCGAAGAATAGTTACAGTTGTAATTCAGTGGCGTCAATAATCATGTGGTAACGGACGGCTAATATTGAAAACTATATTGTAAAAGTCACCTGATTCATAATGGAAAGAAAGTATAAAAACGTAACGAAACTACCTTACGTTTTAAGTCGGAAACTGTTTTCAAAGTCTTTGTGTACTTTTGACTATTTCTTAAATTTAACATTATTCTTATTGTTAGGCATAATCAAGACAGTGGACAGTGGACAGACAACAACGAAACTAATTCTACCACAAATAAGTAAATGACAAAGGCAAGATTGTTGTTCCATGGGTAATGAAAAGAATACTATGTCGTTGGTAAACACTAAATACTAAACTTATGACGCTTTAAAAAGAATTATAAATTAGAAACATAGATATTTCATTCTGTGGTCAGAGAAAAATATTCAGCTACAGAGAAGTCTGAACTCTAAGTAACAATGTACTGTGCTCGATGTTGTTGATTAAATGTGCAATAAATAACTACAAAAATCAAAAAGTCTCTAAAAATAGCCACAAAATTATAAAACGTTTAAAAAAAAACTCCATTCCGTGTGTTCACCCTCGAAATTTAGATGGATTTATCAACTTTTTCGAAAATATATTTGAAACAATAAAAGTAAGAGTATTTTGACACCAAATTCCGTTTAATTCCTGCCAAAATTCGTACGTATTTATTAATGATATGTACCTACTGCTGGACAATGGTATGAAATTCTTCCAGCCATTTGTTTATGAATTTACATTCTTTATCTACCAAAAACTTTTCAGCAATACGTAGATAACAGGTGGAATAATGGAACTACTGTCTCCGTCAGAGGTGAGTTTGCGTATTATTTATTTATTTTCTAAGAAAATAAATATAATCATGTAGAGAAAGTTGTTAAAGTTTAAACTAAGGGAAGCTTGAAATCTTATCTATACTATTATAAATCTGTAAGCAAGCTGCGTTTGTAGTGAGGCTTGATCTCTAATAACGCAAAAACTAACGCATCAATTTGCATGGTGTTTCCAAATTTTTAAAGCTAATGTTGCTGATCAACATCTGCAGAAGTAGCTAACGACTAATATGTACCATGAGAAGAAGCAAGTTAGTAAAAAACTTCAGAAATGTGAAACTGTAGACCACAGATAATTATACACATTCAGACGGTCACTCCTTTCATAAAGAGACCTGACAAAATTTAGGATTTCCCTTTTTTTTTTTTTTTTTTTTTTTTTTTTTTTTTTTTTTTTACTTCTGCGATTCATTTTTCTGGACCGCAGTACTTCAAAATAAAAAGAATACGTGAATCAAGTATAATCAGCATTTACTTGAATCGTAACAGGTCTGTTGAATTACTAATATTGAAGACATGTATTGTCTCTGGTAGACTGTTATACAGTTTGTCTCTGGAACAAAATTGCTACGTGAACGCTGTACAATACAGCCACAATAAGTCAATACTTAATACGAAATTCAGTTTTTTCTCGAAGAGCGATGTCTGAAAAACAGCTATTATAAATATCAGCAAGTAATAAAACACACTCTTTCACAATGACTTGTGCGGAATTGCACATATTTGGAAGTACTTTATTCGATTAATATGTCTAGTGGCCATAACGTGCAAATATAACTAGGCATCCGAAAATTCAGGTACATGCGACTCAAATAATTACATAGAAAATACGGATATATTGAAAGAAACTCAAATAAAAAAAAATTTCATATCCTAATGCTACACCGCGTAAATTATAAAGCTAAAAGCATCGTCCCTTTGGCCTATAACAAAGCATATCAGCTGTCATCACTGTGCAGGTTGCATTTCAATCGATTTACAACTTGCGATAATTTTGCCACTCAGAAATAATTGAGTGAGTTTCATGCACATTAGTACATATACTGTACCGTGATCCATTTTGACATTTTGAATTAATTATATCTGCCTGAAATAATGACAATAATGATACGACGATTTGAAACCAAGAATAATTGATGGTGTATCAACATAAAATAAAAACCAATATCCAAACAGCAAAAAATAAATAAATCAGAAAAAATTGAGATGCTGTGATTATTGGTAACGAATTTTTATTTCAAATATAACTAGGCATCCTAAAATTCTACACCGCGTAAATTTTAAAACTAAACCCGTTATGCCTGATGCTAAACAAAACGAGTCAATTGTCATCTGGTCCAGGCTGCTGTTTCGCCAGGTACTTACATGCGACTGAAATAATTACATAGAAAATAAGGCTATATTGAAAGAAACTTAAATTAAAAAATGTTTCCATATCCTAATGCTACACCGCGTAGATTATAAAGCTGCAGGCATCGTCTCTTAGGCCTATAACAAAGCATCATTTCAGCTGTCAGGTTGCATTTCAAGCGATTCACAACTTGCGATGATGTTGCCACTCAGAAATAATTGTTTCAGTTACATGCACGTTACTACATAAACTGTACCATGATCACATCTCGACATTTTTGGATTAATTATATCTGACTGAAATAATGACAGTAATGATACGACGATTTGAAATCAAGAGTAGCTCCAATTCACGTAAATTTCTATTTTAAAGCAGGAATAATTGATGGTGTATCAACATAAAATAAAACCAATATTCAAACAACAAAAAATTAAAAACAACAAAAAAATAAATAAATCAGAAAAATTGAGATGCTGTGATTATTGGTAACGAATTTTTATATTTCAGCACACTTCCAAGAGGATTAAGTCGTAGATTACTGCTATTTTTACATAAATTTATGGCACCGCGGTTATGTTGCAATCCTCGGTATCCACATTTAAAAATAAACTTTTTTTTAGTTAAGTATCATGGAAACAATATTTTTCATTATATCCACTTCTGGTGAAATCATTGCACAAAAACATTATTGAGGCCGTTATTTTAACAGGATGTGGACGAGGAGAAGAAGTATTCCTTCCACGAATACCATTGGTTCCTTCATACTTCCCGTTCAAATTTAAGCGCCTACAATTTCCCGTAACGTTATGTTTTGCTATGACATAACAGGGACAGACACTAGGAACCGTAGGCATTGATCTTCGGACACCATGTTTCTCGCACGGCCAGCTATACGTTGCTTGCTCCAGGGTGAGTGGCAGATCACGCCTGTACATATGTACAATGAACAATCAAACCAGAAACGTGGTCTACACAGAGGCATTACAATGAGTGACCTACGAAGTATGCTGAAGATAGTATATTATTTCTCTTAAGCATTGCTTTATTTACTTATAACGCAAAAATAAAAGCCTTTCTAAACAATAAATGTTTATACTTCGCACAATAATTACATCCACAAATTACTGTTAATTTTTCAGGAACCTTTTCTACTATTGAATCAATTGCATCACGTTAAAATGTGAATAAAACAACTCTCTGACATCAGTATGAAAACCGAACCTAACGTATTAATCGAAACAAACGAAACTATTCAGAATACATTAACAGTTCATGCCTTTCCACGTTAATGTCTGATAAGAGAATAAAATCTGTAAATAATTTCTACACCTGCCAAGGCACGCGCGCGTGAAGCAGCGGGCAAATGCTAGTATATATATAAAAATACACGTGTTTTTTCCTATATTTCACTTTTCAGCCACCACTACCTAGCACAGATCACTGATGTTTGTGGGTGGAAGTAGCATGGAGTTTCCTGTCGTGCACAACGTTGGCCGAATGCCGATAGCTGTGGGGATGTGGGAGATATAATGATTAAAGTTGGTCAGTGCAGGGCGTTTTCATATTTCGACCAAAAATTCTTATCTCCGAATACTTCTCATTCCTGCCACAACTACATAACATAGACCTTTGGTGTTTGTGTATGGTAGTAGAATCGTCTTTCCTGTCGTGCACTATGGTTATTAGATGTCGGTAGCTATGGGGGTGTGGGAGAAATGGGGGTTGAAAGTGGTCGACCTGTGGCAATTTCATACTTCTGCCAAAGACAAAAGTGTCATGGTGTATCACTTTTCAGCGAAAACTATAGATCACAGATAACTGGCGTTTGTGTGTAGTAGTAGCACAGAGTCACCTTTCGATCACAACAGCGGCCGAATTTCAGAAACTGTGGTACTGTGATAGATATGGTGGTTGTAAGTGGCCGACCAAGGATATTTTCGTATTTCGACTGTCTCCGCATATGTCACTTTTCTGCCACAACTACATAGCATAGAGCATTGGTGTTTGTGTTTGGTAGTAGAATCGTATCTCATGTAGTGCACTATGGTTGTTAGATGTCGGTAGCTATGGGGGTGTGGGAGAAATGGGGGTTGAAAGTGGTCGACCTGTGGCAGTTTCATATTTCTGCCAAAGACAAAAGTGTCATGGTGTATCACTTTTCAGCGAAAACTATAGATCACAGATAACTGGCGTTTGTGTGTACAAGTAGCACAGAGTCACCTTTCGATCACAACAGCGGCCGAATTTCAGAAACTGTGGTACTGTGGTAGATATGGTGGTTGTAAGTGGCCGACCAAGGATATTTTCGTATTTCGACTGTCTCCGCATATGTCACTTTTCTGCCACAACTACATAGAATAGAGCATTGGTGTCTGTGTTTGGTAGTAGAATTGTATCTCATGTAGTGCACTATGGTTGTTAGATGTCGGTAGCTATGGCGGTGTGGGAGAAATGGGGGTTGAAAGTGGTCGACCTGTGGCAATTTCATACTTCTGCCTAAGACAAAAGTGTCATGGTGTATCACTTTTCAGCGAAAACTATAGATCACAGATAACTGGCGTTTGTGTGTAGTAGTAGCACAGAGTCACCTTTCGATCACAACTGCGGCCGAATTTTAGAAACTGTGGTACTGTGGTAGATATGGTGGTTGTAAGTGGCCGACCAAGGATATTTTCGTATTTCGACTGTCTCCGCATATGTCACTTTTCTGCCACAACTACATAGCATAGAGCATTGGTGTTTGTGTTTGGTAGTAGAATCGTATCTCATGTAGTGCACTATGGTTGTTAGATGTCGGTAGCTATGGGGGTGTGGGAGAAATGGGGGTTGAAAGTGGTCGACCTGTGGCAGTTTCATATTTCTGCCAAAGACAAAAGTGTCATGGTGTATCCACTTTTCAGCGAAAACTATAGATCACAGATAACTGGCGTTTGTGTGTACAAGTAGCACAGAGTCACCTTTCGATCACAACAGCGGCCGAATTTCAGAAACTGTGGTACTGTGGTAGATATGGTGGTTGTAAGTGGCCGACCAAGGATATTTTCGTATTTCGACTGTCTCCGCATATGTCACTTTTCTGCCACAACTACATAGAATAGAGCATTGGTGTCTGTGTTTGGTAGTAGAATTGTATCTCATGTAGTGCACTATGGTTGTTAGATGTCGGTAGCTATGGCGGTGTGGGAGAAATGGGGGTTGAAAGTGGTCGACCTGTGGCAATTTCATACTTCTGCCTAAGACAAAAGTGTCATGGTGTATCACTTTTCAGCGAAAACTATAGATCACAGATAACTGGCGTTTGTGTGTAGTAGTAGCACAGAGTCACCTTTCGATCACAACTGCGGCCGAATTTTAGAAACTGTGGTACTGTGGTAGATATGGTGGTTGTAAGTGGCCGACCAAGGATATTTTCGTATTTCGACTGTCTCCGCATATGTCACTTTTCTGCCACAACTACATAGCATAGAGCATTGGTGTTTGTGTTTGGTAGTAGAATCGTATCTCATGTAGTGCACTATGGTTGTTAGATGTCGGTAGCTATGGGGGTGTGGGAGAAATGGGGGTTGAAAGTGGTCGACCTGTGGCAGTTTCATATTTCTGCCAAAGACAAAAGTGTCATGGTGTATCACTTTTCAGCGAAAACTATAGATCACAGATAACTGGCGTTTGTGTGTACAAGTAGCACAGAGTCACCTTTCGATCACAACAGCGGCCGAATTTCAGAAACTGTGGTACTGTGGTAGATATGGTGGTTGTAAGTGGCCGACCAAGGATATTTTCGTATTTCGACTGTCTCCGCATATGTCACTTTTCTGCCACAACTACATAGAATAGAGCATTGGTGTCTGTGTTTGGTAGTAGAATTGTATCTCATGTAGTGCACTATGGTTGTTAGATGTCGGTAGCTATGGCGGTGTGGGAGAAATGGGGGTTGAAAGTGGTCGACCTGTGGCAATTTCATACTTCTGCCTAAGACAAAAGTGTCATGGTGTATCACTTTTCAGCGAAAACTATAGATCACAGATAACTGGCGTTTGTGTGTAGTAGTAGCACAGAGTCACCTTTCGATCACAACTGCGGCCGAATTTTAGAAACTGTGGTACTGTGGTAGATATGGTGGTTGTAAGTGGCCGACCAAGGATATTTTCGTATTTCGACTGTCTCCGCATATGTCACTTTTCTGCCACAACTACATAGCATAGAGCATTGGTGTTTGTGTTTGGTAGTAGAATCGTATCTCATGTAGTGCACTATGGTTGTTAGATGTCGGTAGCTATGGCGGTGTGGGAGAAATGGGGGTTGAAAGTGGTCGACCTGTGGCAATTTCATATTTCTGCCAAAGACAAAAGTGTCATGGTGTATCACTTTTCAGCGAAAACTATCGATCACAGATCTCTGGCGTTTGTGTGTGGTAGTAACACAGAGTCACCTTTCGATCGCAACAGCGGCCGAATTTTAGAAACTGTGGTTGTGTGGGAGATATGGTGGTTGTAAGTGGCCGACCAAGGATATTTTCGTATTTCGACGAAAGGCATGTGTCTCCGCAGATTTCACTCTTCTGCCACGACTACATAGCATAGAGCATTGGTGTTTATGTGTGGTAGTAGAATCGTGTCTGTTGTCGTGCACTATGGTTGTTAGATGTCTGTAGCTATGGGGTGTGGAAGATATGGGGGATGATAATGGTCGACCTGCGGCAATTTCATATTTCTGCCAAAGACGCATGTGTCACGGTGTATCACTTTTAAGTGAAAACTATCAATCGCAGATCACTGGCGTTTGTGTGTGGTAGTAACACAGAGTCTCCCATCGATTACAACGTTGGCCGAAATCCGGTAACTGTGGGAGTGTGTGAGATATAGTGTTTGAAATTGGTCGATCTTGAATATTTTCACCGAGCGGGGCGGTGTAACGGTTAGCGTTCTCACCTCGCATTCGGGAGGACAGCGGTTCGAATCCCCGTCCGGGCATCCAGATTTGGGTTTTCCATGGTTTCCCAAATCACTCCAGGCAAATGCCGGGATGCTTCCTTTAAAAAGGCCATGGCCAAATTCCTTCCCATTCCTTGCCCCTATCCTTGCCCCCTATCCTTTCCCGTCTCTAAAGACCTCGATGTTAAAAAGAGACGTAAAGCAGTTTTAAAAAAAAAGAATATTTTCGTATTTCATCCAAAGGACTTGTGTGTATCCGTAAATTTTACTTTGCTGCCGGAACTACATAGCGCAGAAGACCTGTATTTGTGTGTGGTAATAGTATCGAGTCTCCCATCGTGAACTATGGTGGTTAGATGTCTACAGCTGTCAACATGAATTCTTTACAATCACGAACGAAGTCGTGGGTACCATCTATTATATTATAAATGTGGAAGTAAGTCTCTGTCTATTTGTTACGTTTTGACAACTAAATGGCTATATCAATATTGATGGAATTTAACAATGAAATAGTGTAGGAAGGACACAGGACATTTTTTCGGTATGAATAACAGTTTTAGTCACGAAATTTTAAGAACTTATCGAATGATGAAAGACAGACAGATTCGTGTGTTAGTCTATAATGTTACGTTGGTTGCTCAGTCGCGCAGTCTGTTAGTGTTTGATTTGTTAATAAATTTCGATAAGAAACAAAACTTATTATTTAGTATAGAAGTCAATTTGCACTGTACTATTCATTTGTGTCTGTATAAAAGTTTCTGGCACCAATTTGTCTTCCTTTTTGACATGCCTTACGGACGTAAACCTGGCCTAAGGTGCAGGTCTAGAAGAAAATGTGCTGCTATTAGATTATAAGATTCAGATGCTCATGTTGAATAAAGAAGAAAAAACCAAGCTGAAATAAAGCTGCCATCAGTTAACCCCCCCCCCCCCCCACACACACACACACACATCCCCGCACCTTCGCTTACTTTTCTGTTTTTAAATATGTTGTAAATTGATTCTCTTCATGAGACAGATTAGACGATAGGATGATATAATGATGGCTTTCCATCATATTATGTCGACTCGGTGTTGTTTGGGACAAATCTTACGTTACTAACAGTTTTCTATATCCAATTCTGGCAATGAAACTCCAAGTCCAAGCGTACGAAGTCGCGGGTAACAGCTAGTATTCTATATATTGATTTCTATTCTTACCTTTGGATGGTTGGATAATGTTTGTGCTGAGTCCATTTCATGGCTCAATCTATCCTTGGGATGGGCAGAAAAGTTTTGGTGTAACCACTGAAAAAAATAACAATAATAATATAAAATAGGTAGTCAAATTTACCATAACAGTAATCTGTATTAAAGTAAATAATTTTTGTTTTGCAGGTATATTATGCATAACGGATTTATTTTAAATATCTTCCTCCAGATACGTTTGCTATCGACTCAGAAGATGCTTTAATATTTCCATAGTATTAGCACAGCCAGAAACTGTACTTTGTTTATTGCCTGTACCATGAAGTCGCCCGCGGATCCTGCTTATTCTGAATATTTGGTTTCGTTATGTTCTTTTGAAAGGACCGTTGGGAAAAAATTTGTTTGTTTTTCTGAAAGGGTTTAAAGCCTGTTTTCACAGCAAATAATTGCAAGTTATACGATACTTAAAATTTAAATTTAAGCAGAAACAGGCCGCGAAGAGATCAAATACATAATACTGACTTCATTATGCAACACGTTCCAGGTAACAAATTTCTCTTCGAGGTATTAGTTGCGTACTTTGTTTAATATTACATTAGTTGCATGTATTCCTTGGCGATGTTTATCATTTTCAAATACAGGGTGAGTCAAAAAGGACTTTACAACTTTGGAATCATATAAAAATTTGTTGAGATAACTTACAGAATCGGTAGCTAACAACCTCAAGGCGAGAAGGAATTTTTATTTGGATAGGCGAGAACCTGCACCTTAGACAATATCAGCACGCTGGTGACAGATATTCAGCTGCCATTCACAAGAAGAAACTATTTAGTGGCTGCTTTCCTGGATATTAAGGATGCTTATAACAATGTGCAGATAGATATACTTGTGGGCATTATGGAAAAGATGGGCATACCTAGCAAGTTATGCTCATGGTGTGGCCGATACCTAGCCCGAAGAGTGAATTCAGTGTTTACAGCGGAGGGAGACAGAATCAGTCGGCTAGTCTTCCAAGGTTTACCGCAGGGTGATCCAATGAGCCCCTTACTATTCAATATCTACATGGCAGACCTATGTATCATCCTAAAGGGCCTAGTATCCTTCCTCCAATATGCGGATGATTTTTGTTGTATATATATCTCACCCGGACATAGAAACGGCCCGCAGAATACTAGAGGAGCAATTGAAGCTGATACAAAAGAGATTGCTGGACAAAGGGCTAGAAATATCAATCGAAAAAAGCAAAATTTGTGTGTTCACGCAAAGACAGCTTCAAGGAAAATACTGTGCAATTACACTAAATGGACACACACTGGAGTTAGTTAAAGAGATCAAATTCCTGGGAATGTGGTTAGACACAAAATTAACATGGAGAAAGCATATCATGGAACTGCAGCAATCATGTTTGCAACGCCTGAACTGTTTCAAAGCCCTCGCCGCCCCGACCTGGGGTGCGGACCATCGACTACTCCGGCATGTATTCTGCTGTCTACTGAGGAGCCGAATGGAATACGCGGGGTTCCTGTACCAAACTGCCACCAAGTCTCTCCTAACAAAATTGGACTGCATTCAATCAGCAGCTCTGCGAGTAATCGGAGGATTTGTGAAATCCACCCCCATCGCTGTGATGGAGGCAGAATTAGCCATTCCACCGTTGAGTAAAAGAAGAAGTAAATTGGGGTTGAACTTCTGGCTAAAGGTGTGGTCCATGAAGTCACATCCCCTACAGAGGAAGGTGCAGCTCCTTGCCCATGAACGTTCAGCCAAATTACATCAACAACAGAAAAAACCCAGCCTGGTACAGTATTTTCAGACAACGGCCCTGTGGAATATACACAGACAAGAGATCAACGAGATGTTCAGCGAAGAAGATACGTGGCAAAGGGCGGAGATCTCGTCGCGAATCCACCTGTCCTTGTTCAAGGGCTCGGTAGACAAAAACACTACCCTTCAGATAGAATTAAAGCAATGGGCATTAGAAACCTTGAACACACGATGGAAGGAATGGCGGAAAGTACAGGGCGTTCGCCGGAAAACGCTACCCTCCCAGTCTGTTGCCGTCGGCAACTTGCTCGGTCAGTCGCGCCAGCAGTTTCCGCCACACGGCACCGTGAATCACCGCACTGTTTAACACCTCCGCTGCCCCAACAGTGCAGTGCAGTGACCCTTACATTGTTAAGAACGGTTTCTTTGCATTGTAGATAGTTTGTGACTTCAGTCTCTTATTAATCAGTGTTGTGAATAAACGTTTCTTTGCGGTTTGGCTGGTTTGGGGATTCATACTCTTATTAATCTGTACCGTGTTTGAGTGTGAGTAAAATTATGGTACGTTACAGTTTGCAACAAAGAATATTTCTCTACGATACATATGTGAAGAAGAAGTCGTTTAAAAAGTGTCGCAGTAAATTTCGTCGCGAATTTCCTGGCGCTTTACTGCCAGCTAAATCAACAATTCTGCGTCTGGTTAAAAAAGTAAGAGAAACGGGTTCATTTTTTAACAAAAAGAGACTGTCGGTCAACCGTATTCTCACAGAGGAGAAAATTGACGATATCGCTTTTCGACTAGAACAGTCACCCAAAAAATCATTAAGTCAGTTAGGGCAGCGTGTGTCTCGAAATATGTTCAGAAGATGTGAAATGTGCATTACACAAGAGGGTCAACACTTCCAGCATCTTTTATAAGGTAAGCTAATGAATTACGTCACATTTAAATGCTTAGCACACAAGTTTCTGAAGCTTATGAAGCGTAATTATTATGAAATAGTCCGCGGCCGACGGTCGAACAATGCCGGAAACTGAGCGCTCGCTCGCCGGGAGCAGTTTCTTCCTTGTAGCGCTAACAGTGGGTTGCGTTTCCCGGCGAACGCCCTGTATTTACCGAGGGTAATGCAATCCACCAGCGCGGCTGCTTGGGTCGATGCAGACGGTGGCGTTTATGAAGCTTGTAGATTTCCGGCAGAATTATCAATCTTCTCATCCGAGATGTACGCAATCCTGAGGGCCATACAATATATACAACGGTCAGTACAGACCAAAGCAGTGATATGTTCGGATTCACAAAGCGCCTTACAGGCTATCATAGGCATTCCTAAAGGCCAGTGCAGAAACTACCTGACATATGAAGTTGGCAGAGAACTTTGGATCCCGGGTCACGTGGGAGTGACAGGGAACGAGCTAGCGGACAAAATAGCTCGACGACATCTCCAGGTCCCCGATACTGAGAACATACCAGTGCCTCATACCGACTTCAGAACGATCGCCTCAGCAAGAGCTCTCAACGCATGGGAAAGAAAGTGGAACGAAAAGGCCCAAGGGAAAGGGCTATGGTACCGCGCCATCGCCAGTAAAGTTACGATGAAACCATGGTTCCAGGAAGTTGATCTTCATAGAAAGGCAATCACGCTGTTTAGTAGATTAAGAACGGGACACACCTGGCTAAATGATAAAAAAATTCTACTGTAAATCTCGGTTTCTCCGAACTGCGAATCCTGTGACGAAGTGGATGATATTTACCATTTCCTGCTAAGATGTAGGCGCCACCGCGAATACAGAAGAACCTTATTAAAAGACGCTCTTCATATAGAAGACATCGCAGATGTGATGATAACTCTCGCTGCGCCCAATAACAAAGCAATTACTTTAATTTACTTGTATGTGGCTAAAACTAAAGGCATGATATAAATACAAGAGCACCATTACTCCATGTAACTGGCTAAATTAGCCTAAGGCTAAAGCCAAATAATAATAATAAAAAAGTTCTCTTTGATTACAATAAGGAAATCTTATAACTTTAAACGAATAATTTTTGTACATTAGCTGACCCGTGCGAGAAGTATCGTGGTCAGTCACCAAATGGCAATATAATAATGTGGAAATAAGTAAATGTAAGTTTTCGTTAATGAAATGTATTTTGAAGAGCAGTAATAAATATCACTTTTACCTTAAAAAGTCGTTATCATTTAATTGTAAAACATTTAAAAAGTACATGTTTAAAAAATGTTGGCTTTGTCAGATGTCCTTTTTTCAATCTTCTTACTTTACAAAACTTCTTTGAAAACAATATTAGCAGTTATTATGTGTTTATCGTTTGCTTTATTTTACCGTATGTGTCTTTTAATGAATCTACAAACTCGTGAAAAAGCCGCGTACTTGTGTCCATACGAAAAAACAGTTGAAGCGTCTGACCTTGTGCTTTATTAATGTTCAGTACCTGGGTGACCGATCTTCGCTCGGTATCTTTCGATTTCTGTTCAGTATCCAAGATTTCGAGTAAAGTTCGATTAAAGTATAAGGCTTGAAGGCTTCCTAGGCGTTTTGAGGTGCACAGTTAACCAAAGAGAAGTTTAACTAACATCAGTAGGCTTACTGGTACCTGAACCTTCTACGTAATGAGGTTAGAGCCGTTTTCAAGAAACCAAATACAAAAGTTGCTCCTTTTTTTTTTTTTTAAATCGTATTAAAAACTTGAAAATCAAAACGTTATCTACATGTGAAATTTCACCCAAATCGCTAGATCTATTTGCGAGACGGCCTCACAAATTGCTTTTAAAAAAAAATCTATTAATATGTTAAACATAAATTTTAATGCCAGTTTGGTATTAATTAATGGTGCGAGATTTGTGGTAATTCAAAGGATTCTACGATAACCCTTGATGATGGATTCTTATGTAACTCGACAAGAAAAATTGAAGGTAAAAAATATATTTTTTTAAATATTTCGCTTAGTTCTCGAGATATCGAATCTCAAAATTGACGTGGTTGGTTCAAATGCGACCTGAACCAGAAGACAAATTTCGCCATAGCCAAGTTTGATGAATTCGTATGAAACTCGTCGAGACAAATCGAAAATAAGGAATTTATTTTTCTGATATCTCACTTAGTTCTGGGGATATTATATCTCAAAAGTGAAGAGGTTAGGATTAGATCCGTCCTGGACCAGAAAAAAATCCACCAAAAGCACTATGTCTATATGGTGGAAATGTACTTTCAATGTTTTATTTTGTACCTAGTGGTTTTTGTTAGGTTGAAATACGGCCTGGACCAAAAGAAACGTCGCCAAAAGCACAAGGAACTATACCTATAACTGATTTTTGACATGCTATATCTCGAAAACCAAGAAAATTTATTATTTATTTTCGATATGTTTCATCGAGTACTATGAGAATTCATCATCAGGTTGTGACGTCAATAGAACATCATCTGTGCTATATTGATTCACTCCGATAAAACTATGCTCATACCTCGCTTCCCATAAGAAGTAACCTTCGTTATAAACAATAAAGCACAAGGTCAGACGATTCAAAAGGCAAGATTCTATTTATCAGAACCCGTTTTTTCGTATGTGCACTCGCACGCGGCTTTTCAGGAATTTGTAGATGTATTAATATTTAATTATGCACTTTATTATCAAACTCTACTCGAAATCTTGTATTTTGAACAGAAATCGAAAGATGTTTTATAATTAAGGTGGTAGTATTTAATGGCTAACTAACAACCACTATTTATAGTCAAAAAGTAAACGATGATTACTTTATAACTGGTACCGGTAATATTAATTTCAAAGAAGATTCTGTAAAGTTATCACCTCTGATAAAACCATTGATAAATTTTTAATTATCTTTCTTTTTAAATGTTTTACAATTGAACTTGCAGTGCTAATATTTCCACGGGTCAGCCAGTATACAAGAACTGTTCGTTTACTTATTCTTTGGAATCAAAGAAACTCAACTTGTAGGCTTTCTGGTACCTGAATTGTCTACGAGATGGCGCTAGTGCCGTTTTCGATATACGGAGTGACAAAATTGTTCATATTTTGTAAACTCGCTTTGTAGTAGGGAAGACAACTATTCAGGTAATCTTAAAAGTCAAAACATTATCTAAATACCAAATTTCATCCAAATCGTCACAGCCGTTTCCGAAATCCGAAATATATATATATATATACAAGAATTGCTCGTTTAAAGATATAAGATAACGAAGGTAACTCCTTTTGGGAATTGTTTTCTTATCATTTGAAACTCACGGTTGATCAGAATATGTGAGGTTACAGCGAGGTATGAATTTAGCATTGATGATGTTTTCATCTAAGTGAATTACCACAAATCTTGCACGATTTATTAATACCTGATTATCATTAAGATTTGAATTTAACATAATAATAGCATTTTTTTATAAGCAATTTATGAGGTAGTAGACCAGACGATCTTGGAAATGGCTCTAGCGATCTGGATGAAATTTCATATGTAGATAACGTTTAACACGATTTTTTTTTAAAAAAGGAGCAATTCATGTATTTGGTTTCTTGGAAACGGCTCTAACCTTGTCTTGTTTCAGGTACCAGTAAGCCTACTGATGTTAATTAAGCTACTCTTTAGTTGGAACAAGTAATGCCTAGGAAGCCTTCAATCCTTGTACTTTAATCAAACTATACACAAAATCTTGTGAATTGAACAGGAATCTAACGATGCCGAGCGAAGATCGGTCACCCAAGTACTGATAATGAATCACCAGGTCGCCCGCGTGCTGATTATGTCTAACAGGTCAGGGAGAGCTTTGCCTGCAGTCCACAACAATTAACGCGACGTGTGTCTCGCGAGACTGGCATTCCACAAATGACCGGTGAGTTCTGCGTTAACGTTTACACTTGAAACCATACAGATTCACAAAGGTACCTCACATTAGTGATGCAGATGAAGTTGCTCGTGGGTAATTCTCCGCGGAAATATTGCATTGGATAGAGGACGACGAGACATTCCTGAACACAATAATCTTCAGCGATGAATCACCATTTCACATCAGTGGCGTGGCGAACACCCACGACTGCAGAATATGGGGCCGCAAAAATACACATGCAACCTTGGAACACGTTCGTGACAGCCCCAAAGTTAATGTGTTTTGTGCCCTTAGCAAATTGAAAGTGTACGGCCCTTTCTTCTTCATGGAGAAACTGTCACTAGTACTGTGAATCTGGATATGCTTGGAATTTTTATAATTCCACATATCTATCAAGATGACCGAGTTGGGATGGTTTGCTACCAGCAAGATGGTGCACCACTATATTTTTTCACGGAAGTTCGAGGTTTCCTCGATAATCGCTTCCCAGGTCAGTGGATTGGCCGTGAAGGGCCAAACACATGGCCATCTAGCTCCCCAGAATTGGCAACACAGGATCGTGTGTATGTTTTTCCCCAACCAAACAATTTGGCCGACCGGAAAAATCGAATTTACGCTGCCGTTGCACAAGTTACGCCCAATTTGCTGCAACGAGTGTGGGATGAAATTGATTACCGGTGGGATGTTTACCGCATTAGAAATGGCAGTCATTTCGAACCAAAATTACACTTAACACTTTTATATGAAACTTGTTGGTTATTTGCTACAAAATGATACATCTACCGATTCTGTAAGTTATCTCAGTAAATTTCTATAACATTCCAAAGTTGTAAAGTCCTTTTTGACTCACCCTGTATACAAGGCGCGTCCAGGAAGTAAGTTCCGTTTGGTAATAAAATGAAATTATACACAGATACAGAAGAAATTTTTATTGCACAAAATTCTACAACTCTTAAACTACTTTTCCACATAACTGACGAAATTTTGCAGGCATTTGTCATAGCGTGGCACCAGGTTTTGTATACCTTCTTCATAGAAATCTGCCGCCTGTGTCTTCAACCAGTTGGAAACAGTTTCTTTCAGCTCGTCGTCATTGGTGAAGTGATGACCGCCAAGGAAAGACTTGAGATGTAAGAACAGATGAAAGTCGCTAGGAGTGAGGTCACGGCTGTACAGAGGATGGTGAAACACGTCCCAGCCAAAACCCTGTACGAGGTTTTTCGTCACGTTTGCAGTGTGTGGTCGTGCGTTGTCGTGAAGCAAGTCCCCGGCGCTTATTCTGAATTGCACGGCGCAATTTCCGAAGTGTCTCGCAATAAGCATCAGCTTTAATTGTTTGACCACGCGGTAAGAAGTCAATGAGTAGGATGCCTTCCCAGTCCCAGAACACTGTGCACATCATTTTCCGAGGTATCATGATTTGCTTCGGCTTAACCTTTGGTGGGGATGAAGTGTGCCTCCATTCCATTGATTGCCGCTTACTCTCAGGGGTGTCGTAAGAAACCCACGTTTCATCTTCTGTGACTATCCGTCTCAGAAATTCTTCTCCGCTTTCAGCATAACGGGTCAAAAACTCAACCGTTGTATTTTGTGTTGCTCAGTGAGAATCTTTGGTACCCAACATGAGCAAAGTTTACGGAATTTCAGTTGTTTGGTATCAATTTCATGCATCAGTGATCGTGAAATTTGGGGGAAGTCCATAGCGAGAGCACTAATTGTAAACCTACGGTTTTCCTGGATCTTGTCATCAATCGCGTGGACCAGTTCTTCTGTAACCAAAGGTGAACGCCCACTTCGTTCTTCATCGTGCACATCACTACGCCCGCCATTGAACTGTCGGACCCATCTTCTCACCATCGAATCACTCATCGCATTTGGTCCGTAAACATCGCAAATTTGCCGATAAATTTCACTTGGTTTCACTTTCCTCGCATTCAGAAACCGAATCACAGACCTGATTTCACAGGCGGCGGGATTTTGAATCAACGCCGACATTTCAAACAAGCACAACAAAGCGTACGTAACTGACAGCGATCTCCAAATGGCGCACGTTCTTCCCCTTGATACACATCGTCTACAGCGCATGTGCGGAACTGCAATCGCAGCGCTGCAGCGGAGATAAATTGAAACGGAACTTACTTTCTGGACGCGCCTCGTATTAATTATGAATCATTGTTTAACGGATTTTTGTAATCACTTTTACCTAAATATATGCTCGTTAGAAATTCATTGAGATACAGAATTAATTCTGACCATAAAGATATTAATATTTGACAGGTATATTTCTAACTACCGTTTTAAAAACTAGAAGTTGTGGCTCCAGTCGTACTCCTGATTTTCCTCAACAGCCGTGTTAGTCCTCGATGAAGCTGCACAGTAATTGAAAAACACGTTCAGAATTGAATTTTGATGACACAGTGATGTTACTACACTGTTTGACTGTCATTAATCCTAAACGATTTACACAAAAAGAAAATACCAATCAACTGGAGACGGAATTGAAGAACCCACCCTACATAAATAATAACAGAAACCAAACTTCGACTATTATCCAATATCTGTAGTAGGGCCTTGGAATATACGATGCACTGAAAAGCAAGTAATTTAGAAATAACTGTTAATTATATTTCTTGCCTTGGTGACTATGCGGATTGGTCTCGGCACATTGTCGACTAGATACTACAATGAAAGGAAAGGGTATGCATCCATAAACCCTGATCGTTCCTTCAAAGTTCACGAAAATTTGATGAATAGGGTTAAAATTCGTTCCCTTGCATTCCAGATGTGATTCATCGGATTAGGATAGGGCGATCTTTCTGGTCAGGCAAGTAAGTTTACATCTGATGTCATGCTGAGTACATATACAGGTTACTGATGACAGTAAGACCGCAACGAGCTCAGTGCAAGAGTGGTGGAAATGGATTTTTTTTAGTAATTATTAGAATAAGGTTAACACATTGAAGAACGACACACCCAGAGCTCCTCCCCTCTACCCCCCCCCCCCTCACACACACACATCCCCGCACCTTCGTTTGCTTTTCTGTTTTAAATATGTTGGAAATTGATTCTCTTCGTGAGACGGTAGAAAGATATAGTGATGGCTTTCCTGTCATATTATGCCGACTCGGTGTCGTTTGGGACCAATCCTACGTTACCAATAGCTTTCTATATTCAATTCTGGCAACGAAACTCTTAATCCACGCGAAGTCGCGGGTATCAGCTAGTTGTTCCATATTTCTAGAGTAAAAAGCCCCTAATCCATGATTTTCGTTGAAATCTTCACAGCCTTTTTGAGGAAGGCAATATATATTTAGGAATTGCTCGCATAATATTACAGGATTGGCTGTAACCATACTCCAATAGGAAATTTCCATCACCTAATACTTTCCTAGCGACAAAGCAAATGTAGAAACAGGAATGTTTATTTAAGAGATTCTTCACTAAAACCTGCTTTAAAGCACAAAATTCTGTTTAAAGTATTTCGTTCGCAAAGTCACGCGACACTCCTGGTGCTGAATTTTTTTTATTGATGATGTAAAACCTTTTCATATATTTCTCCGTTTCCAGAATAGACTTAAATTCCCGGCATCATTTTCCACCATCTCCATTTTTCATCTAATACGCGATACTGAATATAAATCAATAAATTAGTGTAAAACGGAGAATAGCGAATCACTTATGTCTTTGCACACCGTTAAGCATATTCTGTAACAAAATATATTGTTACAGAGAATTTTTGATAACGTTCGGATAAGTTTTTGTATTTGTGCTGAAATTATCTGTTGTATTACATTAGCGCTACTAACGATTAAAACTTCGTAAAGTTGCGAGGGCAAGGGGTTCCGTACGTCGCATTCAGGGGACTTTCTTTAATGTTTAACATCCGTGCAGTCAATCAGCCCACGTGATACCATACACCGAACACCTGTATTCTTGCAGCTCTCTTTCCAATTAAATAGCCGAGCGCACTTGGCTCCTCATTACCACAAGCCTGCACACGTGAGAATTGAGTCTTACCCCACGCGGCGTACAGATGACAAAAATTCTTCCCGGGTGTTGTGCCGGGTCAGTTCTTCCATGTGCGAAGTTTACCTCTGTGGTCTTAACCATGCGAATAGGTCGAAGTTGATACTGCGACAGCAAGTCACCGACTGTGCTGATGAAGACCACAGAGGCAGTTGTCGAAACGTCTCACATGAATGAAATGATCCGGCAGAACACCCGAGAAGAATTTTTGTCAAGCCTGCACATGTTTTGGAGGACTTCTGTCACATCGGGAATGTTAGTGTACGAATCTCCAACGATACTTGTCACGAAGGAAGGTAGTCTGGACTGTCAGGGTAGAATACTCAAATATGTAGCTAACCCCACAGAGGAGTATGATGTTTCAAACAAACGATACAATAATAATTTCGATGCTGCGATAATTCAGAAAGAATTAGAATCAACTGAAGTCACTGTGGTTGCAACCGTTGCCTCAGCAGATGTGTTTCGCCATTGCTCGATCGCTGAGGCCACCCAGTGATGAGTTTTACAGACAGCGTATTCCGCCTGCATCGTAGTCGTCAAACATAAAGGCGAAAAGTGCCGCCATTTGTTCTGTGCTATTTTTTTTATGAAAATGAGGCTAAATAAACCACCTTAAAACCGCAATCAGATCTTAATCGATACTTAAGATCAAATGTTCTTTGCCCCGAAATACTCATGCAAAGTCAAATCATACTGAAGTATAAACATGAAGCATTAAAATAAGATGGCTACAGTAATGGGTTCATTACTAATTAAGTTACTTACCTGTCGTATACTGAGAAATAAGTAGAAAATGGTATACTTGAGCGGGTACCATTTTCCTTTCTGCTGATAAACGCCAAAAATTGGGGCTGGATCTTTTTGTCTATAAAATTGTATTGCAGCAAGAAAAAGAAACACTATGAAGAAAAAGAGCAGCATTGTGCATCTGTAGACGAGTGACTGTGGGATATCAGACAAGCAACAGGTGTGAGACAGATACCTTATCTGCCGACAGCTTATCATCCACCTGCATTCATTGTAGGCCTATCATCTAACAAACTATCACCTGGGCCATACAGAGATTCTTATTCGATGAGATTTTATCTCTTAATGTTTCTCTAGGTAAAATTTCATGCATCATATGGCCAAAATATCCTCACTCCCTTCCTATCTTGCGCTAAAGTCTTCATCTCAATATACCATTCAAATATGTGCTTCATCTATCCTAATCTATGTTTACCTCTATAGTTTTTTCCTACGATTGTTCCCTCCACTAACAAATCCCAAATACTTTTAAAATCTGGCCCATCATCTTGCCTCTTTTCTCATCCACAATTACCCGAAACATGTTCATTTTGTACTTTATCTGTTCGCTTAATTGTCAGCATATTTCTATTGCAGCATTTTTCCAGAGCTTCAATTTGCCTTTCTTCTCGTGTTTCTAAAGCTAATGCTTCGCTACCATAAAGTGCTGTGCTTCACACATAGAGGTTTAAATAGTTATTTCTTAGAGTTAGATCAATGTTTGAAACTAAGATTTCTCTAGTGCGAATCTGCTCTTAACATAGTTCCTCCTTCGGCCATCAGGTGTAATTTTACTTCCTGAGTAGTAGAATTTATTTATTTCTATTGCATCCGATCCTATTTTTATATTAAATCTACTACTATTGCTATCATTTCTACTACATTTAATCACTTTTCCTTGCTTTGGTTTATTTTTAGCATAAAATCTACTATCATTGTTTTACATTTAGTAACTTCTCAATATCCTCAGCCTGTTCTGCTAACAGGACAATGTTATCAGAAAATCGTGGCATTCAAATTTTTTCTCCTTAAACACATATGCCACATTCAAATTTTTCTTTTACTTTCTTTATTGCTTCCTCTGCATACTGATGAATATTAATGGCAATAGATTACTATCTTGTCTCACATATTTTTTTACTGATGCATATCTGTCATGATTCTCTAAATTTATTGTAGCCACTTGATTCTTATATAGATTAAAAAGTATTCTTCTGTCTTGATATTTTAGAGCTGACTTCTTTAAAATTTCGAACATCTTCTGCCTATCAAAAGCTTTTACTAAATCGACAAATGCCGTAAAAGTATCTATGTTTTTCTTGATCCGCCCTTCAAGTATTAATCTTAAAGCCAGAATTGCTTCTCTTGTACCGCGGTAGTTAAACTGATCTTCACCTTCTATCTCTTCTTCCATCCTTTCTTTTGTTCTGCATATTATCCTGGTCAGTAATTTTGAAGCATATGATGTTAGACTTATGGTGGGAATATTCTCATGTTTGTCGGCTTGTGCTTTATTCGGAAGTGTGAAGATGATAGATACTTTTATTAAAATCAATTGGAATCTCTCCTGGCCCGTAACTGTTTTATAGCAGTTTGAATAATATTTGGTTTTCTTCTTTTCCTATGGATTTCAGAATTTCTATAGGTATTTCATAAATTCCAACTGTCTCATTTAATTTCAAAACTTTCAAAGCTCTGTCAAATTCTGTTCTTAAAACAGGATCACCTAAGTCATTAATGTTGACATCGCCTTCTTTCTCCAGTACACTGTTGTTTAAATCGTCGCAATTATATATTTTCTTTGTGTATTCCTTACATCGGTAAGTTCTGTACTCTGAGCTTAAAAGAGGATCCCCATCAGCAGCTTTAATGTTTATAAATCTCTTCTTTGTTTTTCCAAAAATTACTTTGCATTTCCTATAGGTCACATTTACTTTACCTGCTTCTTCTCACTTTTCTTGCAGACACTTTTATTTATTTATTTTTCTTGTATTTCCTTTGATTTCTAAAATATCTGTATTTCTCTCTTCCTACTTCATCTTGAGAACTTTTGTGCTTTCTATTGTGGTCCATTAACTCCAAAATTTCTTCTGAGATGCAAGGTTTTCGGGTGACTTGTTCCATAAAGCCTAACGTTTCTTTAACATCTTCAATGCATTCCATTCATCCTAAGTTGAACACCTTTTAGAGTTTTCCTTAGACCCATTTCTACTATCTCCGTAAATTTTTCTTTGCTATTAGATTGTTTCAATGTGTTCACTACAGGTCTGTACTGCTTATATTGCTTCTTAATTCTCTTGAATTTCAGCCTGCAGTTCATAACTATCAGATTGTGGCCAGAGTCTATGTCAGCTCCAGGGTATGCTATACAGTCTATAAATGATTCCTGAATATTTGTTTGATCATGATATAAAGTAACTGATATCTGCCTGTATCCCCTGGATGTTTCCAGGTGTATATACTTAGTAATGATTCTTAAATACTGTGTTCACAACGCATAGTTTGTATTTTTCACATAATTCTAACAGCCTGTTTTCTCGCCCATTTCTTTCTCCTAGACCAAAACGTCTTACAGTATTCCACTTTTTATATTCTCCCACTATCGCAAATCACAATCGCCCTTGATAATTAGATTTTCATTCCCTTTCACATATTGGATTAACTCTTCAATTTTATCATATAATTTCTCTATTGCTTCATCATCTTCCTGTGATATTGGCATATATATCTTTACTAACATGGTTGGAGCAGGCTTAGTTTTTACTCTTAAAAAATAATCCTGTCAATAAACTGTTCATAATAAGTCACCTGTTTCCCCTTTCTCTTGTTCGCTATAAATCCTAAACCAGTAACCCCACTGGCAACTTGTGTGCTAATTATCCTGTGTTCCCCACACCAGAAATCCTGTGCATCCTTCCACTTATTCTCACTAATCCTAATGGCATCTAACATTAGTCGTTCCATCTCCCTTTTTAAGTTTTCTAACCTACCTACCCTATTCAGAATAATATTCCACGCTCCGACTCGTAGAATGTTTCTATCCATTCTGATGACTCCTCCCTGAGCAGTCCCCACCCGGAGATCCCATTTGGGGACTATTTTACCTCCGGAATATTTTACTCGTGTAGAAACCATCATGATACATGTAATTTGAGAGGATTACATGGTGTCGTGATACCCTCAGTGTCTTTAATGTAGTGGTTTCCCGTTGCCTTATGCATCCAAATGCCGTTGATCATATCTGAATCATACTGCATTACGGGCCGTTTCCGATCCCAAGAACAAGAGGGTGCCCTGAACTGCTCCTTGCTCTTCCGCCCTCCTTTAGAAGATGGTTGGCAAGCAGTGGGTGACTCCTTATACCGGGAATCTTTCAGTCGCCAGAGCCTCGTCCGTGCAAACGCGATGCACCACCTGTAGGAGAGGTTGACATTTGATTGTGAAGAGGGTAATATAATCTCTCCCAAATCATTATCCGTCATCGTATATACAATATTAATAAATCCTTGTACAATTTTCAATAATCTATATTCAATGTGCATCACGGTTTGCATGCAAATAATGTTTTCGCAAATACTCAAGCCTCGCAATACTGCTTATTTGCCAATTTTCTTTTTACTGATTAAAAACATCAAACGTTTCATTTCCGGATAACCGCAGTTCGTTTCCCGGCAATAGTTGAAGTCAGAATGTTTCTTAGGCATTGTTAGTTGTCTCGTGAAGTGGACAAATTTAAAAGTAGCGCCATACAACTTACTTCCCAGATTAATATTATGAAATAATTCTACTGTATGCATTTTTATCATTATTTTCGGATTGTATTTTCGACTAAATATCATGAAGTTGTGAAATGCCTGTCTAATATAGACATGACTTGCAGCACGTGTAGAAGCACCACTTTCAATTTTCCTTAAATTTTTCCCCTTATCAGTATAGAAATTCATTTTGCAAGTTGTGTTTACAATGTTGGGTAACAGAAAGTACTTTCATATGGAACATAACCCACCGCTTATTTGTTAAAATCTTAATTCCTTACCTAAAATAACAGAATTTCTTCGGCTAGACAATTAGTTTTATCGCATTTTGACATTGTAATGGCTTCCACCTCATTATAATACTACAGTACTGAGGGCGGCCAAGTGAAGACGGATGTTAAAGCGCTCGTTGAGTGAGTCAAATACCGTGCTGATGTCTCAGCCAGGTGGTCTACGGAATGGAGTGATATAATGTGTAATAAAACCATATAAAATGTTTTAAATGAACCATTTGGAAGTAACAGCACAGAGCCCACCAACCGAAATTGCTTTTTTAAAATTGTTTAAATCTAATGCTAAGGAAATCCTACCGACAAGAAAGAATTTGTTGAAACCGACACTTTTAAAAATACACTAGTGTCCAAAACTTATGGACGAGAAAGATAACTTAACATAATATATTAACTGCTAGGTAGAAATGAATCAAAATGAGCAAGAACGTTCCCACAGGTTGCGCACACACGCACAGAAAGCTGGACATCACATGATGTGAGGGTAGCACGACTATAACGCCAAATGTATCTGGCACACAAGAGTCAGTTGAAGGAACAGAACATGACAGTGTGTGTCTTTCAGTGAGTTGTTACGTTTCACTGTCGTGGTGTTATTAATTACAACATAGTCAGGATGCAACATGCGGATTAGTTCAAACAGCCAAAAATCACCGGGAAACTGAAAGGAGGAAGAAGAGTGACAAGTGCAGTGCAGGAATTTGGTATTACTCACAGCATTGTTTCACGAGTGTGGGAAGCATTCTGTTGCATAGGCACTGCTATCATAAGAAGTGGTGCTGTCGACTACAGCTGCAAATGATCGCCACATTGTGCAACAGGCAAAAAAAAGGATCCCCGTCAAATAGCGCGTGCAGTTTTAACCACATCTGAAAGGACTACAAGGCACGAAATATCACTCTCCACGCTGACACGCGGGCTGCGTGGGGTTGGTCTCCCCGAAGACCGATACATTGTGTTCCATGAGGCTACGGCCACACTTGCGTTTTTTTCACGCAGGATTTGAGCGTGAAATCCCGCGGCAATATGAACTACATTGAAGTATATGAGGCCGGCCACACTGGCGTGATTTCACGCAGCGGGAAGTGGGAGAGAGCCGCGTGTTCAAGGTCGCCCGCAGCAGAACGCGCCCCGGCCCATTCACCAGCGGGATTTCACGCTGCAGTGAGTGGCCACACTTGCGTGAAAAACACGCCGCGGTGACTGACTCTTGTTTGTAGCGTTCACATTGTTTGTTCTCATTATGGATTGCGTAGATAATGAACTGCTAATACTGGAAGTACAAAAATATCCCTGTTTGTATGACCCAAGGCATTCGGATTATAAAAACGGAGATATCAAGAGGATTTCATGGACAGCAGTGACTTCTGCCATTTTGGATGGCATGTGGGAAGGTTTTGGATGGCATGTGGGAAGGTTTTGATGAAGAAACAAAAGCAAATTTAGGCAAGTTTACTCATATTTTAATAAACATTGTGCATGATATTATACAGAATTATGCAATGGTTCACTCTGAATTAAGTTATTTGGGGAGGTTAACATAACTATTTTGCCACGGCAATTCTTCTTGTGCAGAACAGAAGTAATCAGCAAAATGATCTCTAACAATCTTTTCCATGGTTTATTCCCTCTCGTTCCGTAAGCAGGAATGCTTTCCAGTGTACATGACAATGTGTCATCGAAATTGTAACCGTCAAGCTTTCTTACAAAGTTGTGGAGCTGTTCATAATTTCGAGAGCAGTCTAGTTGACAAGCAGCTGAACCTTTAGAAACTGCTGGTATGTGCACGCGCGGGATAGGCTGCGTTTTTTTCACGCGCGGGAAAAACACGCAAGTGTGACAGTCTGCGGGATTGCGTTTTTTTCCCGCTGGGTCTCGGCGTGATAAAAACGCAAGTGTGGCCGTAGCCTTAGCACTAGGTTATGATAGTGCTAGGTATGGAGTCACGTGCTCTCCTCAGACGAGAGCAGATTCAGTTTGAGTAGTGATTCTGAACGTACCCTCATCTGTCCAGATAACAGTCAAGTTTGTATTTCAGTCGTTCGGGTCTAACAGCCACGATCTTTGGAATACGATAATGCGATCAGCTCTGTTCGTTTTTTACACGTCTATTAATACTTCAAGTTCTCCAAGTTCAATAAATTTTATTCACATTTTGCACAGTAAATCCTCAGGGTGACAGACAGGTCAATATCGTATTTGGCCAGATCATATCAATCTGTCGTAACCTTTGACCTTAAAGGTGGGAACTATTCTGGACTTGAGACCAGACACAAAAAGCGGTCACGGGCTTACACTCGTAGATAATATATTTTATCGTTGCTTTAATAGATTGGTGCAATAGAGTTCATTTCAAGCGATAGTTCTAGATACTGCACAATGGAGTAGAGATGTAAAAAATTGACGTAACTAATAATATTCAATAATTGTCAAAGTATCTAAACACTTTCAATATTTTAAATCTACAATGTTAAAAATATCTAACCGAAAAAAAATAGTTGCAGTCTTGAGCCGCTGCTGCAAACGCTGATTTTGATACATGTATTGATAGAAAATAAGTAAAATATTGTTAAAAGTAGATTCTGAGAATTGAGGATATCACAACTGATAATTGTAGATATTGCAGAATGGAATATAATGATATAAAAACTTGAAACAATTTAGTATAACTAGTATCTTCCAAAATCAGAAAAACTGTTAACAACTAGATAAAAGCAATCATATATACTGCTTACATAAGGCTTTTTCGTAAGAAGACATTACCTTCCTCCATACCTAACTGTTTCATACGTGCAACTTTCACAGTTACTATTAGTACTTGTGCCCTTTAATTGTGAAATTCCGAAATATGTGACCAAAGCAGAGACTTTAATCTTTAATAGAATAGCTCATTTTTCTATTTCTGTTAGATATCAAGTGAGATAAATGGCTCGTGTTTAAAAATACATTAAGGAACCAATGATAATTTTGCCCTTTAATGCTCAAATTTCAAAAAAAAAAAAAAAAAAAAAAAAAAAAAAAAAAAAAAAAATAGGCTATCTGTTTTTAAAATATGATTTGATCACGGCGGAGACATTATTTTTAAAATGATACCTCATTTATTTATTTGGGTTAGGTATCTGGGGAGATAAAAGGCTCGTAACACAAACAGGAGCTGTAGAAATATTGATACTTTTACCATTTAAGGGTCGAATTCGGAAAAAATTCCTTTCTTAAAATATGATTTGACTGTTGCGGAGACATTAATTTCAAAAATAATACCTCATTTATCGATTTCAGTTAGAAGTCAAGGAAGATAAATATTTCTTGAAAAAAAAAAAAATGTTATGGAATGATAATTATGCCCTTTAACGGTCGAATTCCAAAACAAACAAAAAAACAAAAATTCTTTCTTAATTTTTGATGTGACACCGGCGGAGACCTTAATATTTAAAATGATGCTCATTTATCTACATCGGTTATACATCAAGGGAGATAAAAGTTTCGTGTCACAAAAACACTTTGTAGAAATATTCATACTTTTGCCATTTAAGGGTCGAATTCCGAAAAATTCCTTTCTTAAAATATGATTTGACCAAAGCGGAAATCTTAATCTCTAAAATAATACCTCATTTACCAATTTCAGTTAAATATCAAGGGAGATAAATATCTCGTGAAAAAATTACGTTATGAAAATAATTATAATTTTGGCCTTAAAGTGTCGAATTCGCTATAATGATATATTTTATCCTAGATTTTCTTTCGTTTTCCTCTAAACACAACTATGCTCCGTTAGTTAACTAACGGCTATGGATCTTAAAATTTAGATCTCTTAGCCCTGTTTATTGGGTGTAAGTGTTTGGGTGAGACTATACTAGCCTTTTCCAACCAAATGACAACTTCTTCTTCACGTGGTGCACCCTGTTTGCACAGACGAGGCTCTGGCGACTGAAAGATTCCCGGTATAAGGAGTCACCCACTGCTTGCCAGTGGCCTATGAAAAGAGCCTTCATGAAAAATCTTTTAATTTCAAATATTGACATAGGAATTAGAAAGAACTTTTTAAAACTCTATGTGTGGAGCACAGCACTTTATGGTAGCCAAACATGGACTTTAGGAATACCGGAAAGAAAGAAAATTGAACCAAATTTGAAATGTGGTGCTGCAGAAGAATGCTGAAAATTAAGTGGACTTACAAAGTAAGAAACGAACGAGTTTTGGAAATGAAAGATGAGGAAAGAAATTTGTGGAAGAAGCTTACAGAAAGAAGAGAAAATCTTTTCAGACATACTGGGATTGGTTAATTCGCTGGTGGAGTGAACAGTCGACGGTAAGAACAGTAGAGATTAGAATATTTGAAGCAGATAATTGAGGACGTGGGTTGTAAGGGGTATGTAGAAATGAAGAGTTTAGCACAAGATAGGAAGGGATGGAGGATTGCATGTTATTTAACATAGCAGGTCACTTATCTCTACCGAATATTACAAAAACAAACCCGCTGTTTCAGTATCTCACAATGCAGTGGAGGATCCAGGATTTTGTTTTGGGAGGGGATTGAGCTGATATTTTTTTTGGGTTGGGGGAAAGGGGGCTTGATCGGATTTTATTTTGGGGGGCAAAAAATTTCTCCATTTCCCCAAAATTACGATGTCGGGGATGGACCAAGTTACTTTGGGGGAGGGGGGAATTTAGCTCCATGACCCCCCCCCTCCCACCTGGATCCCCCACTGTCGCAATCTGTGGATTACAAACCATACACCATATGTTGAAGATGTCTTGGCTTATCTTGCCTCCGCAGTTGGTCTATAACATTGTTACAGCTTTTAGACAGATCTGGAGCGATATATTCTTACGATTACAAATACAAAACAAGCAGGTGAAATGACTGCGATGGAGTAGGGGAAACAAAATGAGACGACAGAAAGATATAGTTCTACCAAGGAGTAAGGAAGCAAACTGAAATATGGAGCCGATGAAATATAAGGGAGATTGAAAGATCATTATTTTATCTAACGATCAATGCCTGGAGAAAGTATTTTAGTGCAAATATTTTTTTTCAAATTAATAGCGAAAAGCAATAGGCTGGGAAAGTTTCAGTTCTAACAGCAGATGTAGATTTTGTTTATTTCAGTGTGTATGTAAATATGAAAGGTTTGCCAAAATTGAAAAATACATTTAGCAAACCCTGAAATCATAATCTTCCAAGTATCTCAGTTTACATATTCAACCTTAATCTACATTTTTATTTGCATTAGTTTTAATGCGTTCATGCTCAAAGTATTTCATTGTGTTAACAACTGTTGATAAAAATATATTTGTGTTGAGGTCTTGTTTTGTGAACTGCAAGGCTAAACATCGAATAAAGAAATAGTAGAAAAATGCCTTTATTTATTCATACTTATTTCTTTTGACCTCTCCTCAATTGTATTTCTACTTGAGCGTGTTGAACTGGAGCTCCTAGCGTCGGGGTAGTATCGCAGTGAAGCACTCGTACTGCTTCGCGAGAGACTACTTCCCCTGGAATGACTCCTCCTGTGCTGAGTGTATTTGGAGCCACTGTCCCCCTTGCTGGAGCCACTGTCCGCCTCGTCGTAGCTGTCCAGTTTCCACGACACCCTCCTGCTGCTGGGTCTCGAGGGTTCAGGCAGCAGAGGCAGTTCGGCTCCGCTGTCGAAACCATCCGTCAGATCCGAGTAGCTTCCACCAGCCCGCAAGCGACCGTACTTTTTTTGTAGTTCCTGGTCGCTGTTGGCTACTTCCTCTTCGGAGCCGAGTATCATGGCAGCTTGCGGAGTTCTCAGGATTCGTCGTGCCCCTTCCAGCAGGTCTTCGGATGTTAGGGAACGTCCTTTTATCGTCCTTAGAAAGGTCTGATACGTGCCGAACCTGTAACACCCAACAAGAATTGTCATATTCGGATTTCTAATCACTTCTACAAAAACCCTTCAGAAAATTGGCCCTAACTGAATTGTTTCAACACTTGATATTAAAGAAAAAGATAATTGGCCCTTTAGCGTTTTAGCTATTTGCTGTTGGTAACCAGTAAATATTCAGATACTAAGCTGTAAGAATCTACTTCGGCTTGGACCTATCTTTGCCACCAGTAAGTAAATTTGTATGGTCTTACCAACTGGTGACTGAGTTTAGATATGCCGCGCATTCCGGCAATGGATTTTTTTTTTTTTTTTGTTTATAACTGCTTTACGTCTCTTTTTAACATCGAGGTCTTTAGAGACGGAAAAGGATGGGGGGCAAGGATGGGGGCAAGGAATGGGAAGGAATTCGGCCATGGCCTTTTGAAGGAAGAATCCCGGCATTTGCCTGGAGTGATCTGGGGAAACCATGGAAAACCCAAATCTGGATGCCCGGACGGGGATTCGAAATGGAATTTTCAAAACGAGTACAAGCACGTCAAGCTTTTAAATACCTCTAAGAGAAATTTTCAGACTTGAATCTGAGAGGGTGGAAGAAACTAAGTCACTGAAGGAGAGGTAATTGAGGGATCATTTGAAACTGAAAAATTATTCGCGCTAGCTATTTTCAGTAGTTTTATTGTTTGAGTTTAAACTAAACAATTATCCAGAACAAGATTTAACACAACTAACCTACATAGCAAAATTTAAAATGCCCACTTTGATTGCAGTTTCAGATCTCTGTCCCAACGGTTTTTCTCACTCTGCATGCTGCCACTTAGGATTAGCAGCTCTCACGAGCAATGCTTCGTGGTTCCCATCGTCACCACAGAGCCCTCGTATCATGAGTACAAAACTTAGCTCCCTCTAGAATTCCTCGAATCCAAGACACGAGCGAACACCCTCATTTCCTTATTTTGGCAGGTTGATAAAGGGTCATTTTCTCTCACATGTTCGAACCACAATCACTTTCTCTCCACGTCTTTATGGTATTGTTCTTTTTTCTTCTTCAATTTACAGTTACTTGCGCTTTTCTAATAACGTTAATGATTTTCAGTCTTGATTTACTATATTGTACAAGCAGTTACCTGAGCTCAAAGAAAAATCTTCATAATAACTTAATGTACGCAAAAATAAACCTAAAACCCCAATTTTTGCTTTTTCCTACACCACAAATCTAATGCCTTTGGGGGGATATATATGTTGATTTGTGTCGGAGACAATTTAAAGCCTCCATTAAATTCGGAAATTTCATAAAAGCTGTCTTTGCTCATTTGAATTAGAATTAAAAATACACTGTATATATTTTAGGACTATCACTTTCACACAAAATTGCAATTAATATCTTTAGGGTATTACAACTTAAAACTTTTCAAGGTATACAAATTCTGGAGGAAAAGTATGAAGTGTAAGATTGGTATATATTTTAGCTGCCTACTGCCACAGTTTAGTGCTGTTAATTTGATTTATAACTAAAATTAAAATTGAGTCTGATTAAGTTTAACCTTGTTTTAATTTATTTAATTTATAACATATTTTTCACAAAGTAGTACTTCATAAAGTATATTTTATTGAAACTATCATCATCATAAAAATATATTGGCAGTTTCAGCAGCAAAAATTGAAAAAAGAAGGTTTAAAATTTGAAAATAAAGCGCAGGTAAATAACGCACTTTAAGGTAAATAAAATAAAATATCAACCCTAATAAACGATTTGAAAAATATTATGTTATGGAACTTTTTTTCAATATCTCAAGGTATCGATACTTTTTTCAATAATTTAATGAGTACGATACTTCTTATCGATACTACGCACTAGCTTCGGTACTATTATTCGATTCCGTGTCCTTAGTTCTGTGCGTCGGAACGAAAAAAAAGAGCCTCACACCACACCAAAGCCACAACCCCAGAGACCGTGTTCCACTTGGGATATTTTAACATATTGGGTTGCAGTTTGATTTAAGGATGAATTAGTCACGAAGGTGGTTTGATAAGTAACTTGATTCATCAGATACTAATAGAAAGTGGCAGCCAGCAGCCATGGAGGAAGGAATATATGGAGACGAATAACACTAAATCTGTGAAACCTCATATATAAACACGTCCCCTACTGGGCATGCGCGGTGGCCATAGGAATAACCCCAAAACATTGGGCTGTTTGCATTGTGTCTGATGCTGAAAATATTTCATTTCCTAATATACCAAAGTTTACTGTAATGCCAAGTTGTGTTGCATACGGTTGCACAAACAGACAAGACAGAAACAACCTGGAATAACGTTTCATGAAAAAGTCACATTGCAATTATTGTTCTTGAAGTGTCTGATAAGTAACTGCAATATTAGGGCCTATCATTATAAATTTATTAATTGCTCTCAACATGATAATGTCGTTTTCAAATATTTGTTGGTGTAGTGTAGACAATCAGCATATGTTACTACTTTGCACATAAAAGGATAGCCTTATTGTAAGCAAGTGTTGGATGTCTAATTTAAGCGGGTCATGTTTACATCGCGATACATTGAATATGGTATTCGTGTACGATGAAATTAATTGTGATAATTCGTGCTGTGCGATCTATGAAACGTGATGTAGCAAAAGTTGTTGTTACCCGAAATTTAGTTTGCGATGCATTTCATGTGTTTAGGTGTGTCTACATAGTTTGATTTTATAGCGACGATATTAATGGAAATGTGGGTAGGTTGAAATGCAGGCTGTACCAGAAGGGACGAGCAATTTATTATTAGTTGTTAGTAATTTCATAAGAACCATGTTAGTGACGCCACGTGTATCGCGTATCGCAATGTATACTACTCCCATTTAAGCTTCTGATTTTTGGAGACAACATATCTCGAGATCTAAACGAGATTTCGAAAATTTTTATTCTTTATTTTTGATTTGTCTCGTCGAATTTAACACTAAATTCGACCTTGGGGAAATGTTTCTTCCGAATTTCAACCCAAAACACCTCAATTTTGAGACAGTATATCTCGAGAACTAAGCAGGATATCAAAAAATTTATTCGTCATTTTTGGTTTGTCTCGTCGAGTTACATAAAAATCCATCATCAAATTGCGGTGCCACGGTTATTGTATGATTCCCTTGAAGTTATTGTGCCTTTTCCCCGTGTTTCTACGACCAACCAATATGGCGACATGCCCACCGAACTTCTCTCTACCCACTTTTAACTCCATTGCGTGGTGAAGGTCCCTTGCGTCGTTTCCAAATATTCCTTCCTCCATGCCAGCAGCGCCAACAGTGTATATTATGTTTGCTTTCTATGTACCTCCAGTCTGTGGTAAAATGTAATTGTTGATTTGTATTCTTTGTTTTACAGTTGCTTAAACACATGTGTGTTTACTGTCAGTGAAAAGGGAATTAAATTGGGATTTTTGGTGTGAATATTTTTTTAATTTTTATCAATATCTGTAAATGAAGTTTGTAAAACTATTCATACTACCTTAAAGGATGAAATGAAGAAGGGAAATAAAAATGACTTTGTTTGAATGAACTAACTTTTGTAGGTATTATACTTTATTTAGGTTACTAAAAGATAATCGCTTTTATTAATAAAATCTTCTCGGGTTTCCAGCCGTGTATAAATGTCACAACTCTGGCTCGTTTTGAAGCCGTCTATCTCTGCCTTCATTTTCAACCAACTGTTACTTATACATTTTCTCACATATATTAATATTAACTCAATAACATAAAATAATTGTTTAAAAAAAACATAAAAACCGCCTTCAAAAAAATCAATAAAAATTTTAAAATAACTTTATACCTTGCTTAGGAGGAAGTAAATCTAAATGGTCAATATTTTACATTACTGTCATTGAAATTTTTACATTAATTAGTTATTTTTGGAGTCAGTGCCAGCTGTCACATCGCGAAGATTGAATTACTGAACCTGTTTTGGTGTTAGAGGCGAAACGGGGAGTACGAACAAAAATTCCCATTCTTTTACAGCATGTCGTGAGGCAGATAGTGTTATTGCGGGAGACAGCTTAGGGAAACAAATTAACAGTATCTTAATCTGTGGCTCGGCCTTATTGGTCATCCAGGCATATCTCTGACGCTACAGTGTCAGTTGGTAGGCTGCATCATCCAGTAAACGATTTACAGTTAGCATAACATCGGGGTATCATCTGTATGTTTCAGTTTTGTTGAAACATGTTTGTTGTATTAATTGTAGGTAAGCAGTAAGATGATTTTTTATGTACTATTGTTATTCATTATTGTTTTTATCTTTTTGTTTTTCTTGCTTTCGCTGGCACCGACTCCAAAAATAACTAATTAATGTAAAAATTTCAATGACAGTAATGTAAAATATTGACCATTTAGATTTACTTTCTCCTAAGCAAGGTATAAAGTTATTTTAAAATTTTTAGTGCTTTTTTTGAAGGCGGTTTTATGTTTTTTAAACAATTATTTTATTTTTAGATTTTTAGTGGTATTATAATTTGTTTTGTGTTTTAAATATACCGAAGCAGTTCCCATTTTGCAAACTTTCTGGTAGCTCAGGGATTAAAGCGCTTGCTTTCAAAGAAGAATTCTGTCTTTATATACCACAACAACTTCCAGAACGGGATGAATTGGGTGTTGCGTTTAGGAATGTCAGTTAACATTTTGGTCCAGGCTATGTTTCGATCGTATCATAACATCTGTTAAAGCAGCTGGTCGGTAACCGAAACATGTAACTTCTGGGTATTAATACATACCACATACAGAAATCTGTCTCTGGAATATATCTGTTTGCTCCGGCATCACACAGAAAATATAGATTTTTGATTGATTTTCACAACGTGAAAGCTTGGGATCCAGTTGAAATCTGAAGTACATGTTGAGACATTACGACACATTTATTTTATAAATATTATGCCATGACTTAAAAATAGCTTAATTGATATTGACGGGATTTAAAACTGTGGATTTTTGTAAAGAACATTAAAAGGGGTGAGGGTAAAGGGGAAGAGGGATTGGGCTTTTGTATACCAAATGTAGACTGCCTTTTCTGATTGATTTACAGTATACGTGTGTAAATTTCTGTTGATATCAGATAAAACTGTAGGTATGTATAAAAAAAAAAATTAAGGGATGTGGAGACGAAGAGTAATTTGGTTTTTGTAAAACTAGTTAGGGCACTATTTTTCTCTTTGTTTTAAAGTATACACGGGCAAATTTCCAACGAAACCAGATAATAACTGTAGCACTGTGAAAAGAAAATTTGCAAAAAATAAATGGGGTAAGGGAGTAAGTGGTAGGGTTTTGTAAACAGAATGTAGACACTATGTTTTTTTTTGTTTTTAAGTATAAATGTGCAGTGTTCAATGGAAATCTGATAAAACTGTGGATATCTATAAAGAACATTGGAAATTATGAGGGATGGGGGTAGAAGGGAAGAGGGGTTGGGCTTCTGCAACCTAATTAAAGTATACATGTGAAAATTTCCTTCAGAATCGGATAGAAACTGTAGACTAAAGGATGGAAAGGACGCAGCAGAGTTTGGACTCTCGAAACCAAATGTAGACAGTATTTTTCTGTTTGTTTTGCCGTATACATGTACATACTTCAAAATCAGAAAGAAACGGTAGCTTTGTATAAAGAACATTGACAGTAAATAAAGGGATAGAAACGGGGAAAGGGTTTGCGTTTTTGTGAAAGTTATGTGGACAGTATTTTTCTTTTTCTATTTGTTTTAAGATATACGCATGCGAAGTTCCACCGAATCGGATTAAAATGTGGTTTTTGTACAAATATTAAGGGAAGGGGAGCTAGGATATTTTTGGCCTATAATATATATATATACAAACTTTCATAAAGATCGGTCAAATGGTGTCGACTGTAGCTTTCTAAAAAGAAATTGACAAAAATCAGGGGGGTGGAAACGGGGAAAGGGGTTCAGTTTTTGCAAACCAAGAGTTGGAATTATTTTTCTCATTGTTTTATAGTAGAAATTTCCCAAGTTCTGTCTACACCGGATAAAAGCTGTGGTTGTATATAAAATGTAAGCGGTTTAATGGGGAGAGGGGGTGGTTTGGTAGATCTTCTGGTTAGACATCTTCTTCGTGAAAAAATACATATAAGCACCAACTTTCATGGTAATCGGTCAAACGATCGCGACTGTAGCTTTTTATAAAGAACATTGACAAAAGTTAATGGGGTTGAAGGAGGGAAAGGAGTTGAGCTTTGGCAAACCAAATGTTGACAGGAATTTTCTCTTTGTTTTAAAGTATACATGGGCAAAGTTCAATAAAAATCAGATAAGAAATGTAGATTTCTATAAAATTAAGGAGTGTAAAGGGAGATAAGGGGTGGTTTATTTATTTATTTAATTTTTTTTTTTTTTTGGTCAGAAACCTTCTCCATGAAAAATTACATGTATATGCCAACTTTAATGGAGACCAGTTAAATGGTGTCGACTGTAGCTTTGTGTAAGGAACATTGGTAAAAATTTAGGGGGTGGATAGGGTGGAAGGGCTTCAGTTCTTTCAAACCAAAAGTTGACAGTATTTTTCTCTTTATTTTTGACTATGCATGTCCAAAGATTCATCGAAATAGGATAAAAAATGAGGGTTTGTATAAAAATTAAGGGATGAAAAGGGGAGAGGGGTGGTTTTTTATTTATTTATTTTTTGTTCAGATTGTCCATGAAAAATTACATGTATATGCCAACTTTGATGATAATCGGTCAAACGGTGTCGAGTGTAGCTTTTTATGAAGACCATTGACAATAATTAAAGGGGTGGAAGGAGGGAGGGGGGTGAGCTTTGGCAGATCAAATGTTGACAGGATTTTTCTCCTTGTTTTAAAGTATACATGGGCAAAGTTCAATAAAAATCAGATAAGAAATGTAGGTTTCTATAAAATTAACGGGTGTAAAGGGGAAAGGGGTGGTATTTTTTTTTTGTTCAGTTACCTTTTCCATGAAAAACTACATGTGAATGCCAACTTTAATGGATATCAGTTAAATGGTGTCGACTGTAGCTTTGAATAAAGAAAATTGGCAAAAATTAAGGGTGTGGATAGGGGAAGAGGGGTTCAGTTTTTTTAAACCAAAAGTTGACAGTATTTTTCTCTTTATTTTTGGCTATATATGTCCAAAGTTTCATCGAGATCGAATAAAAAATGTGGATTTGTATTCAAATTAGGGGGCGGAGGGGGGTAGAATGGGTGGTTTCTCAATTACATTCATATGGGACCACTATGGAGGTCTACCCTATCCACTAAAAAAATTTCATTTAAATCGGTTCAAAATTGGCGAAGATATCGCTGAACATACATACAAAAAAATACAGACGAATTGAGAACCTCCTCCTTTTTTGAAGTCGGTTAAAAATATTACTTAAGAGCATGTAAATATTTATCAGATCTTTCATTAGACAGGATTAATAAGAATTTCGCTGTTTAAAGCTGTTTCAAATGCTAAATCGATGCAATAGCGTAAACAATGTACTCGCGCCTTTGACTCGCGCCAAAAAACCGCCACTGAACATGACTCTACGCGGTGCGACTCCCGTGTGCTCACAGTCGCGCGGCACAGATTCTCGCGCCACGCGTGTGAACGCGTGTTGCTTTTTTTCTTTAAAAAAAAAGTTGATAGAGGCAGGGATGTAGCACAAAGAGCTATATTATACAAAACATGTAAATGGTATTAAGACAAAACTGAAGAATCGGACTTAGCGTGTCACTGCAAATAATATTAATCTGAAAGACGATAAATGTTACCCATATTTCCACAAATATCCACTTCACAAAAACATTAAAAAGTAAGGTTCGTTCTGACATGTCCTACATAACCTAAAGAATGTAAAACTTATACAAATTAACTGTGGTATGTTGTCAATATTTTCCAATCATAACATATTAACCTTGCCACGGAACTGCTGCTCAATTGTGAAAATACTCAGTGAAATTTTTCCTCAGTTTGAAAACAGCTGATCAAGTTGATGCAGTGATTGAGTTTGCTGCAACTGAGCAAAATGAGCCCCGTGCGAATATATGTACGATAAATAACATTTGAATATTAAACAAAGGATAGAAATCTTTGTCGTGCTGTACGTGGTAAACTACCTGTTTCCCATTTTGTGAACCCGGGTTCAACTCTCCCTATTGTCAAATATTTTTACTTCTTTTTTTATATTTAAGAATCACTGAGCATTGATTTTATTTCATTTAAAAATCATTAACGTATTTTTATTATGCAAAATAACGTTTAAAACATAAAATGTTACATAACATACCGTCTCAATTTTTTTTAAAGAAAATCATTATTCTATTGTTAATAAGTTTATTTTTATATGGTTTCTAATCTCAACAGTTAATATTTTAAAGTACGTCTACATCTACATCTACATATATACTCTGCAATTCACAAAATTGTGGGTGGCAGAGGGTGCTCAGCACCAAAGCTAATCTCTTTGCTGTGCATTCCAATCCCTAATGGTACGAGGGAAAAAAGAATTCATATGAGAATCAGTGCGGCACCTTATTTCTCTAATTTTAGCTTTCCTGTCCTTCCGACTCAAATAGGTTGGCGGAAGAAGTATTTCAGTACACTCGAAAGTGAAAGTGGGAGTACGCATGTTTACCAATAAGTTTAAACGAAACGTGTGTCGTCTATCTACTAGAGACTCCCAACCTAATCTACTAATCAGTTCTCTGACGCTTTCATAAGGACTGTAGCAAGCGGTAACGAATCGAGCGGCTCTTCTCTGTACTTTCTCTATAATTTCGATCAACCCCTTACGAAACGGGTCCCAAATGGCACAACAATAGTCCAAATGTGGACGCACAAGAGATTTGTACGCTATCTCCTTTGTTTGTTCATTACAATTTTTCAAGATTCGACCTAAGAATCGCAGCCTAGAATTAACTCTACCTACTAACGAATTAATGTGTATGTCCCATTTCATGTTCCTTTGAACTGTTACTCCCAAATATTTCATAGAATCGACCATATCAATAACTGTATTGTTTAACTCGTATTTCTGAACAATTGGATTTTTTTTGGTAGTTATGCTCATTGTCTTGCACTTTTTACAATTTAGAGAAAATTGCCATTCAGCGCGCCAAGCTAAAAATAACATCCAGATCACGCTGAATTTCTAAGCAATTGGCCAAATTTCTTACTTCCCTATTAATAACCGCATCATCAGCAAACAATCTAAAAAGCCTTTTCACTTTGTCTTCGAGATCGTTTATAAAAATTAAGAAAAGAAATGGTGCTATTACACTTCCTTGAGGTACACCCGATGTAACATCTAGATTAGAAGAACTTTCTCCTTCAACGACAACATACTGCGACCGACCAGTTAGAAAATCCTTTATCCATTCACAAAGCTGATCCGATATACTGTACGCTCGAAGCTTCGCTAAAAGGCGGTTGTGTGGCACAGAGTCAAAGGCTTTCTGGAAATCTAAAAAGATTGCATCTACTTGTGAACCTGTATCGATAACTTTCATTACGTCGTGTGTAAATAGGGCCAGCACACGTGTACTAAGTAGTTGTTCAAAATGGGAGCTGATTTCACAATATCTTTCACCACGTCCACTATGTTATCAAATGGTTTCCTGAACACACGAAACCACGAAGATAGTATACCGAAGGCGCATTCCGTGGTTTGTCGAGTTCGAGAAATTTGGGCGTTGAAAACTTGGTGTCCATAATTTCCAGTTACATTTTCTTGTATATGGTCGCATTATATTTTCTGTTAAAAGAAAGACCTTTTCTCCCAAAAAACGTGCAGCATCCGCTTAGCAATCGCAAGTATACTTTGAGGAGACAGAAGTAGTAACATGTGTTTCATCATTTTCATGCCCGATGCACTACTAGCAAATACATTGACGAATCTGCCCACAGTTCCAATATCAATGGGAATGAATTTGTAATCCGCATTCATTGCTTTTCCTTTTCAACAAAATATACAGATTAGGCTATTTAAATGTCTTATTCAGCAAGGAATAAAGCAAAACTCCATGTTCGGCACCATCTGATTCTAAATAACGACAAATGTTAATAATAAAAAATGTTTTCTTCGCGTGTTGTGTATTTTCAGACGCGAGTGGTACGCGCGCCACTTGGAAACTGCGTCTCAATGTGCGGACCACCACGCTACACGTGTCTCACCCTAGCGCCATGCCGCTCGTGTCGCGTCATGTCACACGCGCGATACGCGTCTCAATGCGCGGACCACCACGCTATACGTGTCTCACGCGCGCACCATGCCGCTCGTGTCGCGTCATGTCACACGCGCTATACGCGTCTCAATGTGCGGAATACCACGGTACACGTGTCTCACGCGCGCGCCATGCCGCTCGTGTCGCGTCATGTCACACGCGCGGTACGCGTCTCAATGCGCGGACCACCACGCTACACGTGTCTCACGCGCGCACCATGCCGCTCGTGTCGCGTCATGTCACACGCGCTATACGCGTCTCAATGTACGGACCACCACGGTACACGTGTCTCACGCGCGTGTCATGTCCCTCGTGTCGCGTCATGTCACACGCGCGATACGCGTCTCAATTTGCTCCTTGTCTGGCGGGTTAGGCAAGGTGAAAATTGAGAGCTTTATATTTATATTAAGGCAAGAGATAAATAATTTAATAAGATGATTAAATACCCGGTCTATTTCCAAACGTTAAAACGTTAGAAATGCAAATAACTTACTTATCCTTTCTTTCGATGTAAATCTCAGCAATCAGCGAAATGATGTAACACAGGGATAGCATAAGCGCGAATATTCCAGCAAGCATCATCATCTTGGTTGAAGCTGAGGCCATTTCTGAAAAATTGAATCATAATAGAGAGCTGAAGTTTTATTCTGGTCTATGGTGTTGTACATTAAACGCAAACATTTCTGCTAAATCTACATGTACATCAGGTGATTGGTTGAGCGTGACAAACACTGAATCATGTCGTGTTTATCAGGTACGAGATCAGAATATAATGGATGCGAGTCATTTTTTTTTTTTTTTTTGCTTTGGGCTTTACGACTTGGTTATGACATCACAGCTGCGGTAGAATTGGGACTAGAACCGAGAACGAATGGACAGGCTTCACGAGTGACTTGAGGCGTTTAATGCTCCAAGATGGCGCCGTTCCCTTCCAAAAGATGTAGACGCAAAACGTTGCATGCTAATGATTTAGCTGTAAGCTTCTTCATTTTTGGAGATGAACCATGTCGAAATTTCGTGGTAGATATCTTTGTTTCCAATTTGTGACATGAATCCTGGTTTTGTCCCCAGTAATGATTCTTGCAGTGAAATCATCATTTTTTTTTTTGCTTGGGCTTTACGCCTCGTCGACGGCGCGGTCATTAGAGGCTGAATGGGATTGGGGCAAGGAAGGGGAAGGTATTCGGCCATGGCCTTTTTGAAGGAAGCATCCCGGCATTCGCCTGGAGTGATTTTGGGGAAACCATGGAAAACCCAAATCTGGATGCCCGGACGGGGATTCAAACCGCCGTCCTCCCGAATGCGAGGCCAGATAGTTAAGCAATCACCCACCACTCTCGGTTTCATCATCTTCATGTTCAAAGCGCTGTGAAAGCTCTTCACAAGCATCAACACGCCACTGCGTTGTGTTTACTCATAACTAATGTTCAAACATATTGTAATTTCATTCAGTGACACTGAATGGTTTTCCTTTACTATGTCTTCCACTGCTGTAATTTTCTCTGAAGCCACAGCTCAATAGGATTGACAAGAGGAAGAAGCAACTTCCACTGAAGTCACACAATTTTAATTGTTTCTGTGAGAAACATGGTTCACCATATTGAAGTTTCTTTCATCGACAAAATTTCCGTAAATGTGAGGCCTTCACTACGGAATAAGAGAATTGTGATGTTCGCTGATGCAAGTCTGAAGTGGTATCACCATTTTTAAGTGGTGCAGTAACGGTGTTCATGTTTTGTGGTTTGTTGTGTGTTACTTGCTGGGTAAGGTTTACCTAGGTGTGGGTCTGCCACGCTGACGCCGTACGCCGCGGTGGCCATGTTTTGTGGTTTGTTGTGTGTTACTTGCTGGGTAAGGTTTACCTAGGTGTGGGTCTGCCACGCTGACGCCGTACGCCGCGGTGGCCATGTTTTGTGGTTTGTTGTGTGTTACTTGCTGGGTAAGGTTTACCTAGGTGTGGGTCTGCCATGCTGACGCCGTACGCTGCGGTGGCCATGTTTTGTGGTTTGTTGTGTGTTACTTGCTGGGTAAGGTTTACCTAGGTGTGGGTCTGCCACGCTGACGCCGTACGCCGCGGTGGCCATGTTTTGTGGTTTGTTGTGTGTTACTTGCTGGGTAATGTTTACCTAGGTGTGGGTCTGCCACGCTGACGCCGTACGCCGCGGTGGCCCTGCCCGCCGTCCAGCAGCTGTAGAAGCCCTCGACGGCTGCGCGGCTCCTGTACGAGGCGGCGGTGAGGCGGCTGGAGCTGGGTCCCCTCTGTATCTCCCAGTCCACCTCGCCGTGTGCAGAGCCCGCGTCCACGGCAGTGTCCAGCTTCACCCAACGCACCTCCACGTCCCCTCCCGTGACAGGCCGCCCCGGGAAACACACCAGCTCCAGGCGGTGCCCCAGCACCAGCACCCTCTCCTCGTAGTTCTCTACGGCGGCAAAAGGGGTTTCAATTTTTACGTTGGTTGAGTGGCGCGGATGGAATGAGAAACAGGAGCTGTTGAGCATGACTTCCTCAAAAAATATCTCAATTGAATGTTATGAAAATATGAGTTAGGAATAATTTAATACTGGACTAATATAGTGGGTGACCGTTAGGATAGTTAGTCATTTCGTCCTCAAAGAAAAGTGTATTGATAGTATATTTAGTTTTAAAATGATTTTTAATTTCAGCTGATATACATTCATAGCTATTCATCTGCAAATACAGATGACGTGTGCGAAACATAAAAAATACGGTAAAAATATCGTACTAAATACGCAACCTAACTCAAATTACAGAAATGTGTACTCAAAACAAACATAAGTTTTAATGAATACTTAAAAGTAGATCTATTTACTCACGAATGACGAAGGTTGCCAGAAACAAATGATTTTTCACATGACTCAAGACTCAAATGCCAACTGCACGGGTACATGCAAACATTGCAATTCATTTGATAGATACCGAGTGGGGCAGGGGCGTAGCTACTATGGGGCTACATGGTGCAGTGCACCGGGGCCCCTACGCTCAGGGGGCCCTCAAGCATACCTCAAGGGGCCCCAAAGCGCATCTCTGGGTGCCCCCAAGCGCAGTTTAGAGGGCCCACGAGCCCTCTCGGCAAACTGGCGGAGGAAAAAAAAGGTCGCCCGTCTGGCCTGAGGGCCCAAAATAAATTTTTTGTACCGGGGCCCTTGTTGACCAAGCTACGCCACTGGAGTGGGGCCGAAAACAACGACGGCGTAGCGAGTCAAGCAGACTGACACACGTTTTCGCCGCATTTTGCGGATTGCGGATCAGCTTAATTTTGTGCGGGATCCACCACACCGTCTGATGATACGGGATTGCGGGATCCCGCTTCGCTGGATTGCAATCCCTAATTGCCGCCCCTTCAAACATGAATTATAGTTATTCTTTGATTTGCGTCCCCCCTTATATTTCCGCTCGGGGCAGTAACAAAAATGATCGTGCCACACCAATTTGCTATATACCAGCCCTTCAAACATGATTTTGCCATCGCCCTCAATTTTCCGTCCGGGATAAGCTGCCGGGTTCGACCCCCCCTACATCCGGCTCTGCCTTTTTTTCTATTTATGCTATAATGTCTCCTACATTTCATCACTTTTGTCTTCCTTTGTTTTATATTCATGCCATTTAATGATTTCTCAAGATTCTCAGTGTGTTCTGCTTTCAGAACAACGTCATCACCAAATAATAGCATTCTACTTTTTTTCTCTTCGAACGCTCATACCACATTCAAAGTTTTGTTTTACTTCCTTCATTGCTTCCTCTAGATACAAGATTAATATTATTGGCGATATACTACAACCTTGTCTCACACCATTTTTAACTAAATCATGTCACTAATGATTCTCTACTTTTATTATACCACTTTATTCTTATGTATTTTACAAAGTATTTATCTTTCTCGATATTTTAAACCTGATTTCTTTAAAATTTTGAATACGTTGTCCCACCCAATATTCTCAAAAGCTTGATCTAAATCAACAAACGCCATAAAAGTATCTTTGCTTTTCTTGATCTACCCTTTAAGTATTAATATTAAAGCCAAAATTGCTTCTCTTTTACCGCAATTTATCCTAAACCCAACTTGATCTTCCACTGTAGTAGAAGTTTTAACGGGTTTCTACTGCAGTTTTTTCAGCCAATCAGGAGCAATGAAATTTCTGCCATAGTTTTTCAGCCAATCGGGAATCAGAACGACAATGATTGGGGGAGGGGGGTAGCGGGGAAGTATATCCTTGATGTACTTTCCTGTACAAATGATGCACACTATTCGTATTGTCTTTGCTATGAATATCTGTATAGTGAGATCTGAGTTATGAAGTCCAAAAATTGTAATAGCGTAATAGTTGTAATAGTGTATTACCCATCTGAAATTGATTATATTACTCAATTTCCTAAACTTCCCAATTATTATCTATACTGTCAAAGTAACGAAATATTAACAAAAGTTTTTTGACGCTGTGTGCCTTAAGAGAATGTAAAGTAGGTCGGCTGGAAAATGGCTGTTGAATCATGAGTAACACGTGTCGAATTAGCAGATACCCCTTCACCGAAGCCGACGCAAGTTTGTGCTGTGTCGAGGTAGTGAGAGAGTGGGATTGCCTGCGGTGACAGCCGTCCTGGAAGACAGCTGTCTGCTGTCCGCGTACTCTGCCGGCGTCACGTCGAGGTCCTGCAGTTTGCCGTTCACGTTCAGGAGTCCAACCTGACCACTCAGCGGAGACAGCAGGACTTCGCTCTCGTTCAACGCCTGGTCGGCCGCTTTCAGCTTCTTCTGTTAAACAAACGGCCACAACAGACGGTTCACCACCAAGCAGCATGTTCTCAACCAGATGAAATCCTAAAGTCAGACATAATTTACGCATTTAAATGGACGATTACGTTCTAGGACCACATGAAATGAGTATTTGTTGCATTGTACCTGGAATCATTTTTATGTAACAGTATATTAACTTCTGACAATCCGAATCGCACATCTTGCTGTCTATTATTTATAAACACTCAACTTGATACTACTGTACTTTCATATAACTATAATTTACTATATGCTGATATATACAAGTCTCGTCAGTTCAGAATTTTTTTGTGATGTGTGCTAAAGGTTAAAGAATTTACTATAAGAAGTTTCTTGTGTGTAACTACAGGGTGTCCAGAAAAGGACTCCCTGATTTCAAAATTAAATATCTCGAAAACAAAGATCGATAGAGGAATGCAGTAAACGGTATGTTTATCGTGACAGCTGTAAGAAGTGTATATAGCAGTTTTTCGCTTTCTTGAGGAATACTTCGGGAATCGAGTCATTGCTTTGGGATATCCCGAATTTACTGGTGCAGGCATGGATTGGCCTCCATATTCGCCGGATGTGACTCCCTGTGACTTTTTTTTGTGGGGCACAGTGAAAGACATGGTCTACCCGAAGCATCCCGCCACGCTGGACGAGCTGGAATCGGCGATCTCTGCGGCATGTGTATCCATTTCGGTCGAGACACTACGAAATGTGATGGCGAATTTCATTCTTCCTTTGCGCCACCTCTGTAGTGCCAATGGTGAACATTTTGAAAACATTGTGATATGATTGTTTGCAAAGATTGTTTTCATACGATTATTTCAGTTATGTATGCTGATATGAGCTGTACAGCTGTATCTGTTAGCAGCTTTTGTAACTATTATTTCACACTGCTGTATACACTTCTTACAGCTGTCACAATAAACATACAGTTTACTGCATTCCTCTATCGATCTTTGTTTTCGAGATATTTAATTTTGAAATCAGGGAGTCCTTTTCTGGACACCCTGTAAATAAAATATTTACGGGTTAAGTTAGTAACAGTAATTTTTTCGTGTACCTAACAAAGTTTTAAGTTACAATCAATACTCTTACTTCACTACAGCTCCTCTGAAACACGCTTTACAGCTGTTAAATACTGAGAAGTAGAATCTCTTCGTAGTGCAGTAAATAAAAACAAGATTTGTATTCAGATTCGTCTTGTGCTAACGTCATCGTCTGATGCACTGGTAACGGACATTAAGTAACACAACGTATGTAGCTCCGCATATATATTACTGTAGTCTGGCTTCCGATGTGCGAGCACGATGACAGATGTGTCTTTTGTTTGGATTTTTACTCAAAGTAAAAAAAAAAAAAAACTTATACATCAAATCTCCACATTTAATAGTTTTTTCAGATACATGTCTTGAAAGTGCGAAATTATTAAAAGAATTACAATGTAGAAATATTTATGTAATAAACATCAGAAGAATTATATATTACGTCAAGAGTAATTCAAGAAGACTTGCATATCCGATACTGGGCGTCAACGGCTTAGCGGCGTCTTAAAAATGTCGTGAAGTTTAAAGTGGCTGCTGCGAGTGCACCGAGTACTTTCACAGCTATGTTCCACTTAAATAGCGTATGTGATGACATAATCGCTTCATTATCGAGTGATAAAATTCAAGACATCGAGTTCGATAGTGAGCCGCAATATGTAAAATGGTACATATGCTAATACACCTTTCAATTCAGTATTTAGAAAAAAACGAGTTAGTATATACGTGTAATCACGAATTCGCCATATGAAGCTGACCTTGAGGCCAGCGGGGAGGTTGCCGACGAACAGGTCGCCCTGGCAGGCGACGGCCGGCGTGCCGGTCTCTCCCTCGCCGTGGCCCGCCTCGGGCAGGGTGACGAGCTCCCCGCCGTTCACGCTGACTCCCGCGGGCGTGGCGCGCAGGAACAGCCACGAGCCAGCGCCCAGCTGGTCCCCAGCAGCGGTCTCCGCCCGCAGCTCCCCGTCGCGGACCAGCAGGCGCACCCTGCCACCGTCCAGCGAGGCCAGCGCGAAGCTGTCGGGGCGGCCTCCCGGAACCAGCAGCAGCACGCCGTCTGTCGACTGCAGCTTAATCGCCACGTCCACCTGACGACACCGCGCCAGGACCGTATAGCTAACTGCACAGAGCATCGTCGCGAACCAGCAGGCGCACCCTGCCGCCGTCCAGCGAGGCCAGCGCGAAGCTGTCGGGGCGGCCTCCCGGAACCAGCAGCAGCACGCCGTCTGTCGACTGCAGCTTAATCGCCACGTCCACCTGACGACACCGTGCCAGGACCGTATAGCTAACTGCACAGAGCATCGTCGCGGACCAGCAGGCGCACCCTGCCGCCGTCCAGCGAGGCCAGCGCGAAGCTGTCGGGGCGGCCTCCCGGAACCAGCAGCAGCACGCCGTCTGTCGACTGCAGCTTAATAGCCACGTCCACCTGACGACACCGCGCCAGGACCGTATAGCTAACTGCACAGAGCATCGTCGCGGACCAGCAGGCGCACCCTGCCGCCGTCCAGCGAGGCCAGCGCGAAGCTGTCGGGGCGGCCTCCCGGAACCAGCAGCAGCACGCCGTCTGTCGACTGCAGCTTAATAGCCACGTCCACCTGACGACACCGTGCCAGGACCGTATAGCTAACTGCACAGAGCATCGTCGCGGACCAGCAGGCGCACCCTGCCGCCGTCCAGCGAGGCCAGCGCGAAGCTGTCGGGGCGGCCTCCCGGAACCAGCAGCAGCACGCCGTCTGTCGACTGCAGCTTAATAGCCACGTCCACCTGACGACACCGCGCCAGGACCGTATAGCTAACTGCACAGAGCATCGTCGCGGACCAGCAGGCGCACCCTGCCGCCGTGCAGCGAGGCCAGCGCGAAGCTGTCGGGGCGGCCTCCCGGAACCAGCAGCAGCACGCCGTCTGTCGACTGCAGCTTAATAGCCACGTCCACCTGACGACACCGCGCCAGGACCGTATAGCTAACTGCAAAGAGCATCGTCGTGGACCAGCAGGCGCACCCTGCCGCCGTCCAGCTAGGCCAGCGCGAAGCTGTCGGGGCGGCCTCCCGGAACCAGCAGCAGCACGCCGTCTGTCGACTGCAGCTTAATCGCCACGTCCACCTGACGACACCGTGCCAGGACCGTATAGCTAACTGCACAGAGCATCGTCGCGGACCAGCAGGCGCACCCTGCCGCCGTCCAGCGAGGCCAGCGCGAAGCTGTCGCGGCGGCCTCCCGGAACCAGCAGCAGCACGCCGTCTGTCGACTGCAGCTTAATAGCCACGTCCACCTGTCGACACCGTATAGCTAACTGCACAGAGCATCGTCGCGGACCAGCAGGCGCACCCTGCCGCCGTCCAGCGAGGCCAGCGCGAAGCTGTCGGGGCGGCCTCCCGGAACCAGCAGCAGCACGCCGTCTGTCGACTGCAGCTTAATAGCCACGTCCACCTGACGACACCGCGCCAGGACCGTATAGCTAACTGCACAGAGCATCGTCGCGGACCAGCAGGCGCACCCTGCCGCCGTGCAGCGAGGCCAGCGCGAAGCTGTCGGGGCGGCCTCCCGGAACCAGCAGCAGCACGCCGTCTGTCGACTGCAGCTTAATAGCCACGTCCACCTGACGACACCGCGCCAGGACCGTATAGCTAACTGCAAAGAGCATCGTCGTGGACCAGCAGGCGCACCCTGCCGCCGTCCAGCTAGGCCAGCGCGAAGCTGTCGGGGCGGCCTCCCGGAACCAGCAGCAGCACGCCGTCTGTCGACTGCAGCTTAATCGCCACGTCCACCTGACGACACCGTGCCAGGACCGTATAGCTAACTGCACAGAGCATCGTCGCGGACCAGCAGGCGCACCCTGCCGCCGTCCAGCGAGGCCAGCGCGAAGCTGTCGCGGCGGCCTCCCGGAACCAGCAGCAGCACGCCGTCTGTCGACTGCAGCTTAATAGCCACGTCCACCTGTCGACACCGCGCCAGGACCGTATAGCTAACTGCACAGAGCATCGTCGCGGACCAGCAGGCGCACCCTGCCGCCGTCCAGCGAGGCCAGCGCGAAGCTGTCGGGGCGGCCTCCCGGAACCAGCAGCAGCACGCCGTCTGTCGACTGCAGCTTAATAGCCACGTCCACCTGACGACACCGCGCCAGGATCGTATAGCTAACTGCAAAGAGCATCGTCGCGGACCAGCAGGCGCACCCTGCCGCCGTCCAGCGAGGCCAGCGCGAAGCTGTCGGGGCGGCCCTCCCGGAACCAGCAGCAGCACGCCGTCTGTCGACTGCAGCTTAATCGCCACGTCCACCTGACGACACCGTGCCAGGACCGTATAGCTAACTGCACAGAGCATCGTCGCGGACCAGCAGGCGCACCCTGCCGCCGTCCAGCGAGGCCAGCGCGAAGCTGTCGCGGCGGCCTCCCGGAACCAGCAGCAGCACGCCGTCTGTCGACTGCAGCTTAATAGCCACGTCCACCTGACGACACCGCGCCAGGACCGTATAGCTAACTGCACAGAGCATCGTCGCGGACCAGCAGGTGCACCCTGCCGCCGTCCAGCGAGGCCAGCGCGAAGCTGTCGGGGCGGCCTCCCGGAACCAGCAGCAGCACGCCGTCTGTCGACTGCAGCTTAATAGCCACGTCCACCTGACGACACCGCGCCAGGACCGTATAGCTAACTGCAAAGAGCATCGTCGCGGACCAGCAGGTGCACCCTGCCGCCGTCCAGCGAGGCCAGCGCGAAGCTGTCGGGGCGGCCTCCCGGAACCAGCAGCAGCACGCCGTCTGTCGACTGCAGCTTAATCGCCACGTCCACCTGACGACACCGTGCCAGGACCGTATAGCTAACTGCACAGAGCATCGTCGCGGACCAGCAGGCGCACCCTGCCGCCGTCCAGCGAGGCCAGCGCGAAGCTGTCGCGGCGGCCTCCGGAAACCAGCAGCAGCACGCCGTCTGTCGACTGCAGCTTAATAGCCACGTCCACCTGACGACACCGCGCCAGGACCGTATAGCTAACTGCACAGAGCATCGTCGCGGACCAGCAGGCGCACCCTGCCGCCGTCCAGCGAGGCCAGCGCGAAGCTGTCGGGGCGGCCTCCCGGAACCAGCAGCAGCACGCCGTCTGTCGACTGCAGCTTAATCGCCACGTCCACCTGACGACACCGTGCCAGGACCGTATAGCTAACTGCACAGAGCATCGTCGCGGACCAGCAGGCGCACCCTGCCGCCGTCCAGCGAGGCCAGCGCGAAGCTGTCGCGGCGGCCTCCCGGAACCAGCAGCAGCACGCCGTCTGTCGACTGCAGCTTAATAGCCACGTCCACCTGACGACACCGCGCCAGGACCGTATAGCTAACTGCACAGAGCATCGTCGCGGACCAGCAGGCGCACCCTGCCGCCGTCCAGCGAGGCCAGCGCGAAGCTGTCGGGGCGGCCTCCCGGAACCAGCAGCAGCACGCCGTCTGTCGACTGCAGCTTAATCGCCACGTCCACCTGACGACACCGCGCCAGGACCGTATAGCTAACTGCACAGAGCATCGTCGCAGACCAGCAGGCGCACCCTGCCGCCGTCCAGCGAGGCCAGCGCGAAGCTGTCGGGGCGGCCTCCCGGAACCAGCAGCAGCACGCCGTCTGTCCGACTGCAGCTTAATAGCCACGTCCACCTGACGACACCGCGCCAGGACCGTATAGCTAACTGCACAGAGCATATTCTCAAATCAGGGCACACGGCACAGCTTCAGTCCAGTCAAGGCGTAAGGCGGTACGCCATGGACAAATCAGCACGAACAGGTAATCTCAAAACGAATGAAAGACTTCTGGCTCCAAAACAAGATGAAACTCGCTGCCAATTGTAGGCTTAACGCGTTCCTTGTTGAACTCAACTACGTATATACATATATATATATATATATATATGTCTGTGTGGTATATAAGATAAAGACGTAAACATTATTTGGATCAGAAAAACAAAATTATAATATACATAAATATCAAAAATGAAAAACTGTATGCTTAGGGCCATTCATCTTATGGACAATTAGTTGGTAGAGAGCGCTATATAAAGAAACTGTACAGTGAAGCTAGGTAAGTTGGTAAAAGAGGTGTGTCGTAGTGCAGGGGAGGTCACTAAATTCTATTGGTATTCGGCTCTGATCCACGCTAAACTTCTACGACCTTAGAAAAGGGTGGGATATGAAAGCCAGGCTTTTGGAACTGATATTCCAATTTAAAAAAAAAACAAACAGTCGTTAAGTATTGGTACAGAAACGCAGATATTGTGAGTGAGTAACTCAAAGAAACGAACGTATTTAGTTTAAATCGACATAATAATTATTAGTGATTTATGTTTATTTAATATTCATTTGATGTAAGAGTATTCGTTAAAATCTTTGGTCATAGATATGTAAGATAAAAGCTTTAATTTTCGGTTAGCATTGTTATCGGCAGTTTCGATAGATTGTTATTACAACTGGCACTAGTCATTACAGCAGAGGGGATGAGTAATTAATTTTTTATTAAAATAATTTAAATTGTTTTCATGAATGTGCTGTTACTTAAATCATTACTTCGTTTTAATGAAAGCAAATCCACACTGATCGTGGTTTATATGGCATAGATTACAACTAAGACTAAATTTACCGGGAATGATGTAAGTTGTAAAGATTTATTTTTAATTTCCTTTGCTTCCATTGATCTCATACTTCAGCCTTATGTAACTGTGCAACCATTCAATCTTTGTTGTGTGGATCTGAATCACGGATAAAATAAAAGTACAATGTAAGGGGAGTGGCTTATATCGCGATACATGACGTCACAAAGTGACGTGGCGCTTACGAAAGTCGCTAAAATAACTAATAATAACTAAATTCCTCGTGCCTTTTCCTATAACAATCTCCGTTAATGTTGCCGCTACAGTATAAAAGTTTCAATCACTCGCAAATTGGTACATTCATTGTAGAGGAGAATCGGGTAATATGGAATAGTCTGGTAATATGGAATACCGAGGTTTCTCCTCTGCCGAATGCTGCTGTATAGTGGAAGTACAATCAACTGCTGCTCAAAACTACTCTGATGCTTTGTTATGAAGGTCGGTCATTTGGGAGCTGAACTGTGTTTGCTATCGAAGAAAGTTTGTTTTTCCACTTTCGAGAATTTTTCTAATATATATATAAAATATTATATTTATTTTATTGATCGCTAGTCTTAGTGTAATGTGTACTAAAAGAGTGATGGTTTGTTGTACAGGTCTTTTTTCTGGCTTCCATCTTTTTTTTATAATATCATCAAGCCCATTTTGTCCAAGATAGCGATTCGGGTAATATGAGATACTTAGTATTCCATAAAACCAGACATAAAACTGTGGTATTTCATACAACCAGAAAAATAATTACTAAGTTTAAATACATTTTTAATCAAATATAATATTAGTAATACGATTTTTGTTAATATTGATCGAAAATAATAAAATAACAATTGAGAAAGTAAATATTTCTTATTTAATTCATTAATTATGTTTTTTTTAAGACAGCCGAAAAAGAAAGAAGCGATAGCTATTGAATCCGACATAGATGATGATGATGTTGACTAAAAAGTATTATAAATCCGTTTAACTCAATTCCAGATAGTTTACGTTATTTGAAATCTTCTATTCCATATTACCCTCCAAATGACAATTTTTTTAAAACTATATGTTACTAATAAATAAAATCTGTTTTGACAGCTTTTTATTAGATATATGTTATCACAAGAAGTTGTAGATTGTATTGGTTTTAGTTTCAGGTGTTAAATTATTTTCAGTATTGTTTTGTACAACAAAACAAATGGTATTCCATATTACCCGATTCTCCTCTATCTTCAGTTAGTGACGACTCGTATACCGACATAAACTTGAACCGATGTAAGAACCCGCACAGATTTTTGATCAAGTTTAATCGCAATGTATTAATATGCATGTAATGGAAGTATTTCTGGCGGCAGTTTTAGCGTACTTTGTGGTTAGGTTGAAATGCAACCTGGACGATAACTGAAACTTCTTGCTACAGCGCAAGTAATTACATTGAGCTTTATTTTATTACAATTATAATTACTTAAGCAACTGCAAAGAAGAAAATTGTCAGAACATTGATAGAAAAGTATGTATTTAGTTTTAATCGGCAAATTAATTGTTAGTTGCTTTTTTATTGAAGTCATTACTTGGTTTGAATGAAATTAGTTCAAAATTGATCGCCGCATACAACACAATTGAAACTAGAATTACGTGGCATAGCGTAAACTTTTAAGATTTATTTTTAGTATTTTTCGTTTTCACTGACGTCATATTAATGGGGTCATTATTTCAGGCACATGTATACTTTGTGAACCGTTAAAACATCGATTTGCGTCAGGAATAACGAAAAAGAAAGATGTAAGAACCCGTGAAGATGTTGGATCAAGTTTATATCGCAATGCATGATGACATTAACATGGGATACAGGGAATGTATTAATTCGCATGTGATTAAAGTTTTGATTTTCTAGCGGCAATATTAGAAAAATTTGTGGTTAAGTTGAAATAACATTTGAACCAAGTTGGCAACTGAAACGTTTTGCTACAGCACATTGAGCTTTAGTTTAGAACGATTCTGTTTAGTTAACCAAATGCAAAGAAATGGATTGCCAGAACACTCCATTCAGCCCGTCATTTTTATAGGCTTTGAGGCTACTTAATTAAGAACCAGTAATGAACACGCGCGAATATTGGGCACAAAATAAGGAAGTCATATAATTATCTAAAAGCTGAATTGTTTTCTTGCATCGCTAATCCATTGTAATCCGAATAGCACAATATAAGCTTACTAGGTATACAACAGAAAACGAAGGAGGCTGTGAATGATTGTAGGATAGAGTAGGAGTTACTTGTTTGAGGCATAAATTGTAAATATTGTGTCATATCATTTGATAATAAACTAAATCTGGTAGAACACGTTTGGTTGTTGGTAGGGAGAAGTTCCAAAATCTTGCTTTTACCGGAGAGGGTTGATGAGGTCGCAAATCATTGGACAGACAGTTGCTCTAGTATGGAGGGGACCCCCTTCACGGGTATCACCCTGACGTAGGTTTAAGGCAACTGAGATGAGTGCATGTTGTTCGTGTGTATGATGTGCATAAAGATGTACAAGAAAGAAGGTGAAGTGCGTGCCAACTTCCAGCAACAAACGTTCAAGATCTACCTAGTTTAACTTCTCAAACCAGCGGATGGAACACCCAGAAGGGAATAAAGTAGGCCTTCATTACATACGCTCTGAGATTCAAACGCGGCACTGCGTTTTAGGAAACTCAGCTACGATCATGCAACGTATACAAAGTACAAGCCACGTAACTTTTTTTTTTTATGGCATTCGGCAACGGAGGCCATACAGCCAGCTCAATGTGTATTTTTTCCAATGTATGGACGCCACAGGACGGACAAGACATTCACACAGACACACAACACTTAACATCCATGCCCGCGGCCGGATTCGAACCGGCGGCCGTGGGCACGTGGAGCTAGCACTCTAGCCCCTACGCTACCGAGGCCGGCGCCACGTAACTTCTGAAGTACCATCCTCTGTGCGATATTCGTCCTGCCAGTACAACAATGCGTTATTTGCTATTTACTCTAACTGAAAAATCTTAAAACTGTCTTCTTGGAGCATTTCAGCTCTTCCTCTTAACTTACCGTCCAGTTTCCATCTTTACTCTCGCAAGGCGCACGGATCAGCTCACTGCCGACAATATTTCTGTAACTTTCTTCTCGATCAGCAAGCTCGTACACTACGTTAGAGGTGGAAAATGGTTCTATTCCATTTGAACGACCAGATTTCTGAAAAAAAAGTTTCCTCGTAAGTTTTCTTTGTATCGATAATGTCACCAATGTACCAAGAACATAATTCACAGAACAAATAATATTTTCCTACCAGTATATGTGACACACTGAAAAGTGATTCACACGGCAATAAAATAAACCTTTCGTGCAGTGAACATTTCTTTCCACTCTCTCTGAGAAAATTGGTTTAAAACTAAGCTAAAGAACTGGAACAGCAGAATATTTATGAATACTCAAAACACTATCATCTTAGAAACGCCCAATTAGATTTAGGTAAAAAACAGGGGCTGACTGTAGTGGTAAACTATAATTTCTATTTGCTAGTCTATTCTGGAATTTAATAATAACGTTTAACACAAATATCTCACTGCAAATTTTTACTGTGGTTTTATATTTTTGTGTATCGTTTTTATTTTCGAAAGAACGTTCACTACTCGGTCTCCTGGTAACACTATGGAAGAGTGGCAAGTAAATTGATTGCAATTATCAATGAAAGTCGACGCTTCGACAGACGACAATACGAAACAACATAGAAAAGCTTTTCCATTAAGACATCCCTCGTATCTTTTTAAAGAAACTTGCTGAGTGTTGAGAAATCTCACACCCCCACATTCATCTGAGGAATCAACATGCAATTTCTTTAGTACATTTAATGGTGGTTCAAATTTCAGTTACTGCTTCGTCGTATACCTTATCCCGAGTTACCTATTGATTTTTGTATTGCGATTTGGATAGATACCATACAACTATCTCATAAACACATTTTTTAATATAAATACAAAATAGAAAATTAAAAGGTAATTATAGAAGAAATTCAGGGATGGGGGAATAATAACAAACATTCTTCAATACTCGATTCTACAGCATTTTTTGCTAAAGTGTCTGTCATTTCCATTCCTGTACTTTCTTATACAACTAAATCTTATTGTAATAACTGGTTTCCGCAAATCACGCCAGTCGAATGGCAGGATGCTTCCTTCAAAAGACCATGGGCGAATTCCTTCTGTTTCCTTGTCTCCAGTCCTTTCCCGCCTCTACGGACCTTCACGTTGACGAGGGGAAGGCCGTAAGCAGTTGTTGTAATAGCTCTACGTGCCCTCTGCAATAGCCAATACAGTGCCTACATGTTTGTTTGCCTATGGTGCCTTAAGCAGTCTCCAATATATAGATATTGGAGACTGCTTAAGTAGTTGCTAAAAGTACATATCATCGGTAGTTTCTAATGACTTATTTTACCTTACGGGCTGCCATATTCGCCTATGAAGTAGTCTCATATACGTGTTATTTATCACGACGTCATCTGACACACCGAGCGTGGTGGGTGAAGGGTTAGCGTTCTGGGCTCGCATTCGGGAGGACGTGGGTTCGAATCCCCGTCCGGGCATCCAGATTTGGGTTTTCCATGGTTTCCCCAAATCACTCCAGGTGAATGCTGGGATGCTTCCTTCAAAAAGGTCATGGCCGAATTCCTTCCTGTTCCTTGCCCCAATACCATCCCGCCTGTAATAACCTCGCTGTCGACGAGGCGTAAAACCCAAGCAAAAAAAAAGAATAGTCGTCTGACACCTGTTGAGCACGTGGTCGCTTGCTACGTGCTCGCCTGCTGTGATTATATATTTCCCTCATAGCATATATAGGCGCTTCAAATAACCCGAGCCGATTCTTTTTAGATATATCATTTTACATTCGTAGCATCCTTCATACTCTTCCGAGAACTCTACATGAAAGTCCATATCTGATACTCATTATGGCTTATCTCCGAAGTCATAATGACGCAGGATAAAGATTGGCAAGAAGCATTTCATCCATGATATTTTTGAAGGAATGGAATTAATTTAGTAATAGCACCAAAAGTCGTTGGTAAAATGTATAAAACGGACACTAGCAAAAAATGTATAAAACAGAAGTATCGTGTTCTGTCGGTTCGACCGACAAGGCAACTAGATTCGTCTGCATTATTCAAGTAATTCAAACCAGATAACCCTCTACACATGATTTCCTTGTTACTTGACCTTAATAATCAGCGTATATTTCTGTTTGGCTGTGTGTTTTGCTCTCGTTCCCGTTAACTTAAAAAAAAATCATAGTATTATTAGATATAATCATAGTAGGATATGAAATGAACCTAATAGAATGAAAAGAAATGCGGAGAGTGCTTTAGTACCACAGAAAAGGTCCTTTACATCGAATTTATTTTTTAAAATTAAAAAAAAAAAGACAGAGAGAGAGATTCATCATCTGATCCCTTTAATTTGGACATAACACATTATTTTATACCAACACGTTTCACAAAGTCAACGAAGCAGATGGCAGTGAGTACTTTACCGGCTGACGCAGACTCAGGGGTGTGTAGTTAATGACGATTTCCTGGATCTGTCCCTGGAAGTTCTCTCCTACTCTCATGGGATGGTCCAGCTCCGGATAAGAAGGAGAGCACGTCATTTCGGTTTCCAGCCAATCTGCTGCGTTGTCCAGCCTCAGAGAAGCAGCACTTCCAGTTACTGTTGCCAGAACCTCATGCCATTCGCTCATCTGTGCAAGTATAAAAGGAAAACCATCAAAGGACACAGTTTCAATGAAAGCTATTGAGTCCAAGAATTCTTGCAGAAGAAGTTAAAAGACGTATTTTAATTAAACGAAGTATTTGGAGGACCAGAGCAGATTGACAGTTAACAAAGCGGTTTTCAGTCGGTACTCACGATCGTGAAACTTTAATTTGAGAAACATTCTGTACGCCTATCTAAAAAAATTAGGTCTGCAAGAACTAATTAGAACCATAAAATTACCTGTAACTAGAAAACAGATGATTACGTTTAATGAAGGTACCGCAGTGATAATCTTTTTTTTTTTTTACTGCTTAATATCCTTACTTCATTTCAATTAAGTTCAAATTCATAGTTGTCTAAATATGTTGTAACTAAATCCATAAAAAATACTGACGAGTAAATAGATGTTGGTGATTACGCGGAGATCCAGGTTTAGTTAATTCTAATCAATTTTCTTTTCATATAGGGGAAATGCCTGCAGATTGCAACCAATATGGGTTAGATGATTTCTGTAAGTAGATTTTATATAGTAGTGAAATGTTTTAAGAGTATGTGTATATTTTTATTACCAAATATTTTCATTTGTTGCCAGGAAAAATGAGTTCATTGACAGAGATGCTGCGGAGGGAAATAGACATGCTAGGCCTCACTGCATCTACTCCGGTCAACAGTTTTAACTACAACGACGGTACGTGATGTCATAGCACTCGGAACTATCGGCCACAAGGCCGCCGACAAGGAACGAGCAGTGGAGGTCGGTCTACAGGCTTTTACATTATTATTGTATTCCTATATAATGAGTGCATTACTTCCACTATGTTACTACATAATTAATGTGGTTTTTTTTTTCTGTTGCAGACTCTGGACCTCAGGGGTTGTCCCAATGGTACCGACAACTTCATAAACATCTCCGAGCGTATCCTAGCCGTGCTCTGGATCCTGCAGTCAACGGGGCTGGCACCACGACATCCACCAGTGCATTGGGTCCTGTCGCCCACGGGGTCGTGGGTGTTTGAAATAACGGAGTTGGCGGGCTTCAAGCGAACGTAGATGCGCCCACTCCTCCAGTGTAGAGGACCTGGGAGTCGACTGCACCACAGACTGGTAGCTCAGTGACTGAGGCGTTCCTTCACTAAGTTTCGGCTCCCAGGGATCAGGAAATTTTTAAGATTTCTACTCGATGATACGAGCTGCGCCAGGTTTGATAGTAGTATTGCATACCCTCAAGTGAATTCAAGCCAATTATAATTCAACTAGCCACAAATCCCTTCAAAAATGACGGGTATGACGGAGTGTTCTGGCGGTTAATTTCTTTTAGTTGTTTGCCTAAATAGAATTGTTATAAAATAAAGCTCAATGTGTCGTAATTTCTTGTCCCTTTGGATATAGCAAAAAGATTTAATTTTCAACTTGGTCCAGGTTTTATTTCAGTCTAACCACAACCTTCCCCATTTTTGCCGCTAGAAAATCAAAGTTTCAATCACATGCGGAATAATATATGCCCTGTATCGCATTTCAATGTCATCATGCATCACGATATAAACTTGATCCAAATTCTTCATGTGTTCTTACATCTTTATTTTATTTTTTTATCTGTGATGAAGATCGATGTTTTAACCCTTGACACAGCTTACATGCGGTTGAAATAATAACCCCAGCAAAAACGAAGAATGCTAAAAATAAATCTTAACAACTTATGTTATGCCATGTAATATTAGTTTTAACTGTGGTTTAGTCCGCATATATCAATTTAGAACTTCTTTCATTCAAACCAAGTAATTATTTCAGTAAATAATAATAATAAATAAAGTGATAATTAATATGCCAATTTTACCGAAATACTTACTTTTCTCTCAGTGTTCTGACAATTCATTTCTTAGCAATTCCTTGAATAATAGAAAAAATAAAGCATAATTTAATTCTTATTGACTTGCACTGTAACAAAAGGTTGCTATCCTGGTCCAGATTGCATTTCAATCTAACCACATACTACGCTAAACATGCCGCCAGAGAAACAATACTTCAGTTACACATATATTAATACATGTACTTATCACATTTTAGTGGCAATAATGCATCACGATATAAACTAAATCAAAATCTTCACGGGGTTTTTACATCTGCCTTTCACGTTATCCGTGTTTCAGATCGATATTACAACGGTTGAATGGCTACAGCAGTTACATACGGATGAAACATGTCACCAGTTAAAGCAAAGGAAATTAAAAAAATCTTAACAACTTACGTCAAGCTAGGTAATATTATATTTAATTGTATCCTAGGTTGTTTAGATTGCGAATCAGTGTGGAATTACTTTCGTTCATACGAAGTAATCATTTATCTAAAAGTACACTAATGAAAACAATTTAAATTTTTTTTGAAATAATTTACTTATGCCCTCTTTAAAGTCAAAGGTTTTATCTTACATATCTATGGCCAAAGATTTTAACGAATACTTTCACATCAAACAAATATTAAATAAATATAAGCAACTAATAATTATTATGTATTTTTCTTTCAGTATTCTGACAGTTAATTTATTTACTGATGCTTAGCTAAACAGAAGTGTTGTTAAATAACGTCTATTTATAACCTAGAACAACAAATCTGATCAAAAAAGACGAAAACGTGACCTGGTAGGGCGACGTCATAGAGTGACGTCATGCCGTGACAGACGAAGTCATACATGACAGACATGCTAATTACATGTATAGATTTTGTTACTGCCTGTGGTTCAAACCTAAACTCTGACCCCAACGGGAGACAGTCTAATGCCTATGCCTGCGCGGAAGGCAACAACTGCAACAGCGACTCAGCAACAAAACAATCTGTGCCTGACTACAAAGGCAAGGCATATAGTTTACAAAATATAACGCGTACGCAGAGTGACAACGGGTTAGCTGAGTTATAGAGATATCTGACCGTGTAGCATATGAAATTGCATTTGTGGAAGAATTGAAATCATCTATTAACTAATAACATTTGGCAGGATACAATGGAGCTATTCAAGCAGACTATCTAGAAGCAACGATTATAGAAATTTACTGTCTAACTGGTAATCAAAATCTCCTCCGCCTATACTGAAGCAGTTAAGCAACAATCATACAGTAGACAACAGATGGCGTGGGTAAACAGCAATGGTGATTGTATTTACGAGCTTGTCCGGCGATGGTTTCAACCCATCTATAAACTACTGACGCTACGAAATACTAGAAATGAAACCCTGATAGGTGAGTGCCTGCAATTTTACACAATTCTGTTACAGCTGATGGTTTGGCAGAATGCATGGGACAAGAGGCTAGCTCCAACGAGGTAGGCAACACAGCTGTTGGAGTTGACATGCTGGTGGCAGCGAAGCTCCAGTTTTCTGGAAATATGCACATTTCGTTAAACATTAACATAGCGACAATGGAAATATGCACTTACCAACGCTCATCCGTTTTAAAGGAGTATTGAAGTACTGTTCTTTATTGTGTATCACCAAGCTCCCAAAAAAAATCCCAAGTTGTATATATCTACAATTGAAATTGATAGGCATTACTCATCAGAAATTTTTACTTACCACTTAAATCCACTCGTTGTCAAATATCATTTCTGAAATTTTGACGTCAAATAGTTCAGATTCAAAAAGAACCAAACATCTTGGAGCGACTGACATTCTACTCAAAACTTCAGACCCTTGGCATTGATCTGTTCCATTCTTTTGTCACGAGAAATGATAATAACGATCTTTTGAAAGGTCTATAACCGAATGGTGGATTTATCTGCGATATCTGTAATCGCAGTTTATTTTTTATTTTATTCTGTGGTTCCAGCGTGCAAAAGATTTGCAGAGGTAAGGAGCCTGAATGGATGTGACGGGCGGTCGTGTTTTGTGAGAGTACCTGCAGTTTTGAGGCGGTGATGACCGTGGCGGAGCAGCCAGACACAGTGGCTGTGAGCACGAGGAAGGCGCCCTCCAGCGCCAGGCGGACGGCGTCGCGACGGCAGGCGGCGCCGCGGCAGTCCTCAGGCTGCCTCGACACCAGCGCTGCCTGCGGGCGGAACCGCGTACAGCAGCAGCAGGCGCGCCCTGCAGCCCGGGCGCCACTCGTGCGAGCGCACTGAACCCGTACTGGGCTAGCAGCAGCAGCAGGCGAGAGGGTCGTCCTGAGGCGGGGAACAGCAGCACCCCGTCCCCAGACAGCGTCGCCCCTCGTGCGAGCGCACTGACAAACCACAAGTACTGGGCTCAAGCAAAACAGCAGCAAGCAGGCGAGAGGGTCCGTCCTGAGGCGGGGAACAGCAGGCACCCCGTCCCCAGACAGCGTCGCCACCTCGTGCGAACGCACTGACACCACAAGTACTGGGCTCCAAGCAAAACAGCAGCAGCAGGCGAGAGGGTCGTCCTGAGGCGGGGAACAGCAGCACCCCCGTCCCCAGACAGCGTCTCGCCACCTCGTGCGAACGCACTGACAACCACAAGTACTGGGCTCAAGCAAAACAGCAGCAGCAGGCGAGAGGGTCGTCCTGAGGCGGGGAAACAGCAGCACCCCGTCCCCAGACAGCGTCGCCACCTCGTGCGAACGCACTGACAACCACAAGTACTGGGCTCAAGCAAAACAGCAGCAGCAGGCGAGAGGGTCGTCCTGAGGCGGGCAACAGCAGCACCCCGTCCCCAGACAGCGTCGCCACCTCGTGCGAACGCACTGACAACCACAAGTACTGGGCTCAAGCAAAACAGCAGCAGCAGGCGAGAGGGTCGTCCTGAGGCGGGGAACAGCAGCACCCCGTCCCCAGACAGCGTCGCCACCTCGTGCGAACGCACTGACAACCACAAGTACTGGGCTCAAGCAAAACAGCAGCAGCAGGCGAGAGGGTCGTCCTGAGGCGGGGAACAGCAGCACCCCGTCCCCAGACAGCGTCGCCACCCTCGTGCGAACGCACTGACAACCACAAGTACTGGGCTCAAGCAAAACAGCAGCAGCAGGCGAGAGGGTCGTCCTGAGGCGGGGAACAGCAGCAGCACCCCGTCCCCAGACAGCGTCGCCACCTCGTGCGAACGCACTGACAACCACAAGTACTGGGCTCAAGCAAAACAGCAGCAGCAGGCGAGAGGGTCGCCCTGAGGCGGGGAACAGCAGCACCCCGTCCCCAGACAGCGTCGCCACCTCGTGCGAGCGCACTGACAACCACAAGTACTGGGCTCAAGCAAAACAGCAGCAGCAGGCGAGAGGGTCGCCCTGAGGCGGGGAACAGCAGCACCCCGTCCCCAGACAGCGTCGCCACCTCGTGCGAACGCACTGACAACCACAAGTACTGGGCTCAAGCAAAACAGCAGCAGCAGGCGAGAGGGTCGCCCTGAGGCGGGGAACAGCAGCACCCCGTCCCCCAGACAGCGTCGCCCACCTCGTGCGAACGCACTGACAACCACAAGTACTGGGCTCAAGCAAAACAGCAGCAGCAGGCGAGAGGGTCGTCCTGAGGCGGGGAACAGCAGCACCCCGTCCCCAGACAGCGTCGCCACCTCGTGCGAACGCACTGACAACCACAAGTACTGGGCTCAAGCAAAACAGCAGCAGCAGGCGAGAGGGTCGCCCTGAGGCGGGGAACAGCAGCACCCCGTCCCCAGACAGCGTCGCCACCTCGTGCGAACGCACTGACAACCACAAGTACTGGGCTCAAGCAAAACAGCAGCAGCAGGCGAGAGGGTCGCCCTGAGGCGGGGAACAGCAGCACCCCGTCCCCAGACAGCGTCGCCACCTCGTGCGAACGCACTGACAACCACAAGTACTGGGCTCAAGCAAAACAGCAGCAGCAGGCGAGAGGGTCGTCCTGAGGCGGGGAACAGCAGCACCCCGTCCCCAGACAGCGTCGCCACCTCGTGCGAGCGCACTGACAACCACAAGTACTGGGCTCAAGCAAAACAGCAGCAGCAGGCGAGAGGGTCGCCCTGAGGCGGGGAACAGCAGCACCCCGTCCCCAGACAGCGTCGCCACCTCGTGCGAACGCACTGACAACCACAAGTACTGGGCTCAAGCAAAACAGCAGCAGCAGGCGAGAGGGTCGCCCTGAGGCGGGGAACAGCAGCACCCCGTCCCCAGACAGCGTCGCCACCTCGTGCGAACGCACTGACAACCACAAGTACTGGGCTCAAGCAAAACAGCAGCAGCAGGCGAGAGGGTCGTCCTGAGGCGGGGAACAGCAGCACCCCGTCCCCAGACAGCGTCGCCACCTCGTGCGAACGCACTGACAACCACAAGTACTGGGCTCAAGCAAAAACAGCAGCAGCAGGCGAGAGGGTCGCCCTGAGGCGGGGAACAGCAGCACCCCGTCCCCAGACAGCGTCGCCACCTTGTGCGAACGCACTGACAACCACAAGTACTGGGCTCAAGCAAAACAGCAGCAGCAGGCGAGAGGGTCGCCCTGAGGCGGGGAACAGCAGCACCCCGTCCCCAGACAGCGTCGCCACCTCGTGCGAACGCACTGACAACCACAAGTACTGGGCTCAAGCAAAACAGCAGCAGCAGGCGAGAGGGTCGTCCTGAGGCGGGGAACAGCAGCACCCCGTCCCCAGACAGCGTCGCCACCTCGTGCGAACGCACTGACAACCACAAGTACTGGGCTCAAGCAAAACAGCAGCAGCAGGCGAGAGGGTCGCCCTGAGGCGGGGAACAGCAGCACCCCGTCCCCAGACAGCGTCGCCACCTCGTGCGAGCGCACTGACAACCACAAGTACTGGGCTCAAGCAAAACAGCAGCAGCAGGCGAGAGGGTCGTCCTGAGGCGGGGAACAGCAGCACCCCGTCCCCAGACAGCGTCGCCACCTCGTGCGAGCGCACTGACAACCACAAGTACTGGGCTCAAGCAAAACAGCAGCAGCAGGCGAGAGGGTCGTCCTGAGGCGGGGAACAGCAGCACCCCGTCCCACAGACAGCGTCGCCACCTCGTGCGAACGCACTGACAACCACAAGTACTGGGCTCAAGCAAAACAGCAGCAGCAGGCGAGAGGGGTCGTCCTGAGGCGGGGAACAGCAGCACCCCGTCCCCAGACAGCGTCGCCACCTCGTGCGAGCGCACTGACAACCACAAGTACTGGGCTCAAGCAAAACAGCAGCAGCAGGCGAGAGGGTCGTCCTGAGGCGGGGAACAGCAGCACCCCGTCCCCAGACAGCGTCGCCACCTCGTGCGAGCGCACTGACAACCACAAGTACTGGGCTCAAGCAAAACAGCAGCAGCAGGCGAGAGGGTCGTCCTGAGGCGGGGAACAGCAGCACCCCGTCCCCAGACAGCGTCGCCACCTCGTGCGAGCGCACTGACAACCACATGTACTGGGCTCAAGCAAAACAGCAGCAGCAGGCGAGAGGGTCGTCCTGAGGCGGGGAACAGCAGCACCCCGTCCCAGACAGCGTCGCCACCTCGTGCGAGCGCACTGATAACCACAAGTACTGGGCTCAAGCAAAACAGCAGCAGCAGGCGAGAGGGTCGTCCTGAGGCGGGGAACAGCAGCACCCCGTCCCCAGACAGCGTCGCCACCTCGTGCGAACGCACTGACAACCACAAGTACTGGGCTCAAGCAAAACAGCAGCAGCAGGCGAGAGGGTCGTCCTGAGGCGGGGAACAGCAGCACCCCGTCCCCAGACAGCGTCGCCACCTCGTGCGAGCGCACTGACAACCACATGTACTGGGCTCAAGCAAAACAGCAGCAGCAGGCGAGAGGGTCGTCCTGAGGCGGGGAACAGCAGCACCCCGTCCCCATGACAGCGTCGCCACCTCGTGCGAACGCACTGGCAACCACAAGTACTGGGCTCAAGCAAAACAGCAGCAGCAGGCGACGAGGGTCGTCCTGAGGCGGGGAAACAGCAGCACCCCGTCCCCAGACAGCGTCGCCACCTCGTGCGAGCGCACTGACAACCACATGTACTGGGCTCAAGCAAAACAGCAGCAGCAGGCGAGAGGGTCGTCCTGAGGCGGGGAACAGCAGCACCCCGTCCCCAGACAGCGTCGCCACCTCGTGCGAGCGCACTGACAACCACAAGTACTGGGCTCAAGCAAAACAGCAGCAGCAGGCGAGAGGGTCGTCCTGAGGCGGGGAACAGCAGCACCCCGTCCCCAGACAGCGTCGCCACCTCGTGCGAACGCACTGACAACCACAAGTACTGGGCTCAAGCAAAACAGCAGCAGCAGGCGAGAGGGTCGTCCTGAGGCGGGGAACAGCAGCACCCCGTCCCCAGACAGCGTCGCCACCTCGTGCGAACGCACTGACAACCACAAGTACTGGGCTCAGCAAAAGAAAAAATAATGGTTTTTAAATAGGGATGCTTTTAGTTTGGATACAAGTGAGCTGCTTCCTGCAATCCGAGGAACTCGGTACTTGGTGAGCAATGTTTTATTTTTCTCTCTTCCTTATTATAGCCTATCCAAGAAGACAATATTTGTGAGCAATATTTCGATCCTTCCCATGGAATACCTGATGAACCTAGCAAAGCTGTAGCCACAAAGGATTCAACAATATCATTACGTGGCTTTCGCGAGCTGATATTTTGTGTCCTACTTTTGAACAACTAGCAGTCAGCTGGGGAGCTGTTCCCACCTCCAATGGTCGACATTGCAAGAATAGAGAAATCCTGAATGCAGCAAAAATGTTGACAGCATGTTAACAGTTCGCGTTGCCTACAGCCTTCCTGCAACGTGGTAATTAAAAGCCTGGATGTCGACAATGGATATAGTGACATGCTCTTGGATCAAATATCTCCCAAAGGGTTGTAAAGTTCTGCAAATTAAATCATAGAGATCTATTAAAGCTGAATTAATATTATTTAAATAAACTATTCGTTTTGATGTATTAAGAATCCCGGAGATATATTTAATTAATTCAGACTTGGACACATTTATTTACTTCTCTGTCAGGTCGAAGAACGATGCTCTTCTCTTATTAACACGTATCAACTAGGAATAACAAGATAGCAAATGACAAAACCCTAACATTTTTACGTAACATACTGGGAGATGAACTAAATTTAAACAAATCCAAGACAAAAGTCATTAAATGTAACAGAATTTATAATTAAAACAGCAGATTAAAGACTGAAAGGATCAAATGTAGAAGAAGAAAGAAGATACGTTTTTATTTAATAGGTAATGGACGAAGCAAGACTGATCTCAAAAGTAAACACTGCACTACCAATACCATGCTTCCAAAATCAAAACCTTTTTGTTTCAAAGCTTAACCTAGCAATAGGACTGAACCTGAAACCTTTGGTATATGATGCTGCAGAATGGTGTTGGAACCTAAGTAGACAGGTAATTTACTAGACGAACGTGTTTTGTAAATCATGGGTGAGGAAATAAGTTTATGAAATTTCATCACAAAAAGAAGAAACATGTTGGTGGATTACATTTGAACGCATTCGTCTGAGGTTGGTAATGTAGTGTCGTTGCAAACTTTAGCGTAAATATCACACTTTACTGGAGTGTTAATCGTTGATGTAGGGGTATAATTTCAATTTTCTGTGTATTCTGGAGTATTATATTTAAAAAAAAATGAAGAAATAAATTATAAAAGTTACATATTCACAAACAATATGAATAGATGCAAAGAATGTAGAGTATGTTTTGATGTTAAGAAAAGATAGTTCATCTTAGATGCAGAGTGATGTGAGGTGTCTGTTTATTCTGATATCTTTTCCTGTTCTGCCCCTCGGCCACGTAGAGTGATGATATGTACCGCAGTTTTTAAGCTCTGTGAGAACACCACCCAAATTGGTTCACTAGAAAAGGGACAGAAAGACACAACCCACTAACTGATTTATATATATATAAAGTCATCAGTCTTTCGACTGGTTTGATGCAATCCTCCATCCCTTCCTATCCTGTGCTAACCTCTTCATTTCTACATACCCCTTACAACCCACTTCCTCAATTATCTGCTTCATATACTCTAATCTCTGTTTTCCTCTACAGTTCTTACCTTCGACTGTTCCCTCCACCAACAAATTAACCAATCCAGCATGTCTCAAAATATGACCTACCAACCTGTCTCTTCTTTCTGTAAGCTTCTTCCACAAACTTCTTTCCTCACCCATCATTTATAAAACTCGTTCATTTCGTACTATGTCTGTCTAATTAATTTTCAGCATTCAGCTTAAATTTTCTTTCTTTCTGGTGTTCCTGAAGTCCATGTTTCGATACCATAAAGTGCAGTGCTCCACACATAGAGTTTTAAAAAGTTCTTTCTAATTCCTAGATCAACGCTTGAAAGTAAAACATTTTTCTTTTTCATGAAGGCTCTTTTTGCTAGTGCTATTCTGCTTTTAACATCATTCCTGATTCTGCCATCGCTTGTAATTTTGCTTCCCAAGTAACGGAATTCTCTTACTTCTCCTAATACATCCGATTCTATTTTTATATTTAATCTATTAATATTTGTATAATTTCTGCTACAGTTCATCACTTTTATCTTTTATCTTTCTTTGATTCATTCAGTATTTTGTTGTATGTGGAGATAAAACTGATACTGAAGTGTAGATTCCGATGAATTCGTTGAAGTAAAGAGATTATCTCTGGATATGGAGAGATGAAGCTGTTGAAAGAATCGCAAAAAGAAAACAATGTAAGCGTAGAGGGAGCTGTACCTGAGCAGGGCCTGAGGAAGCAGTGCGTGACCTCTGTGGGCGCCCCCTGGCACGGCCTGCCTGCGCCCTGCGGCTCTGGCTGGCTGCACGACCTGCTGCGGCTCTGCGCGCCTCGTCCACAGCGAGCAGAGCACGGCGACCACTCAGACCACGCCGACCAGCCCCCGTCCACTGCCACACACGCACCACTTGTAACAAGCTTTGGTTATTCACATTCGACCGTTAGTGTTTAGTCTGCAAGGTGGATCTACGTAAGTTGACTAATTTCCTACCGAACACTGCCTTCCCTTTGTAAGTGTGGATGTAGTGTTCGTCATCTATGTATCGTACTTGTTGGCCTTGCTAAGGAGTCTAGAATCCTGAACACATGGAAGCCAGTTTAGCACTTCACAGTACCTAATCGAGTCGGCAGTTGTTCGATGTGTCAGGGCCCACGTAGCACTAGTATCCGACAGGAAAACCTCTTGCACTTATCCTTAAAGCTACTCGTGGACAACCCAACCGTATGAATGCAGCATTAGGTGTTCGGCAGGCTATCACGCAAGTGACCAGACGCTAACCCTTGAAATGTTGTGAGGGAAACCATTCAAACAAGGTCACTAAGGGGTTGGCAGAACTTTTCGCTGGGTAATTGAAGAGGTGTATAAAGTCTACAGACGACCTTTTATTTGTGATATTTCAGTCATTTCGCCGGGACCCTCCCTCCCCCCCTATTTCACCTCACGGTCCTGCCTCTCCGGATGCAACGCGTTTTAAAGAAGTGACTGCGCCGTACCTGAGCACCCCTCGCTCTCGCACTCCTTGTACTCCTCCGCAGGCCCACTGCAGGAGGTCAGGCTGGCGTCCCGAGTCCTGCGGCGCCGACTGTGCTCAAGCGCTGCATTCCAATCTGAAACATACCATAAAGAATGCACCCACATCCTACGACTTCGTAATTTATGTTACTTGCAGTAAAATTCGAGGGCTTAAGTCTGTTTTCAACCAACCATTACATCGACCCAACATGATTTGGAGATTCAATCATCTAGTTTAATATCTTCTGTTTAACGTTTTACTCGTATTAAATCAAACATTGGTTGTTTCAAAACAGTTCCATCCCTTTCGAACCATTTTAACCCGTGAAATACTGACGACGGCAAAGGAGATTAAAACTCGAACTCTCCCTGTCAACAACTCATAAGAAATACTTAAGGTCGAGAACTGGACTGAATTCAAGACAACTGCATCGATTAAATGCATTCGATACTGAATGGATAATAGAGTAAATAGATCTACAGTAATTTTCCATTAAGGGATTGTACTACCAAATACATAGTGCAACGCTTGCAGTGTATACATAACGCGAATATAGGACTTATAAAAATATCTAAAGTGTGAAATGAATAAAAGGAAAAAATACTAGTAATGAAAGTATTTAAGAGCACAGAGTTGATTTTATTGTTAATTCTGATTAATGGAAATATAAATAGCTTGTAAATGTCTGAAATTCAAGTAATGTTTTTTATCTCTTCGAACAATCACCTCATATCCTTAGTAGTCACGTGAAAAACTATGCACTGAGGGATCTGTACTCGGAAAAGACTTGTCTGGAAGGCAGACTTGCTGCAGTGTGGAATAGCTGGGAGATGGGTTATTTATTATCCTTGTGGGTAAGTTACTTTATTCAGTGCAGTGAATTGCATTTCAATCTTCCTTTATCGTAATACTTGTTCAACGAGTTTAGACAGCATATATATTATTTCTATAAGGTATTTTTTTGTCACAAGCCTGTATCTTCCTTCATACTTAACCGAAATCAATGAATGAGGTGTCATTTTAAAGCTCTTGGTCCCCACTTTGGCCACATCACATTATAAGAAGGAAATTTTCGGAATTCGACCCTTAAAGGGCAAAAATGTCAATATTTCTAAAATGCTGTTTTCTGTGTTACAAGTCATTTATCTCCCTGGATATCGATCTGAAATCGTTTAATGAAGTATCATTTTAAAGATTAAGATTTCCGCTTTAGTGACGACATATATTAACACAGAAATTTTTCGGAATTCGACCCTTAAAGGGCAAAAGGATCAATATTTTTGCAATTCGTTATTGTGTCACGAGCGATTTATCTCCCTTAATATCTAACCGATATAGATAAATGAGGCATCATATTAAAGACTAAGGTCTCCGCCGTGGTAAACACTATATTTTAAGGAAGGAATTTTTCGTAATTCGACCCTTAAAGGGCAAAAGTGTTAATTTTTCTAAAGTGCGTTTTTCGTATCTCGAGCCATTTATCTCCCTGGATATCTAACCAAAATCGATAAATGAAGTAGGATTATAAGGAGTAATGTCTCAGCTTTGTGAAATCATATTTTAAGAAAGAATGTATTTGGAATTCAGCCCTTAAAGGGAAAAAGTATAAATTTTTCTAAAACGCATTTTTGTGTCACGAGCGATTTATCTCCCTTAATGTCTAACCGATATAGATAAATGAGGTATCATATTAAAGAATAAGGTCTCCGCCATGGTAACATTATATTTTAAGAGAGGAATTTTTCGTAATTCGACCCTTAAAGGGCAAAAATGTTAATTTTTCTAAAATTCGTTTTTTGTATCTCGAGCCATTTATCTCCCTGGATATCTAGCAAAAATCTGTAAATGAAGTAGGATTATAAGGAATAATGTCTCAGCTTTGTGAAATCATATTTTAAGAAATAATTGTTTTGGAATTCAACCATTAAAGGGAAAAAGTATAAATATTTCTATCACGCATTTTTGTGTCACGAGCGATTTATCTCCCTTATTATATAACAGATATAGATAAAATGAGGTATCATATTAAATAATAAGGTCTCTGCCATGGTAGCATTATATTTTAAGAAAGGATTTTTTCGTAATTCAACCCTTAAAGGGCAAAAATGTCAATTTTTCTAAAATGTGTTTTTTGTGTCTCTAGCCATTTATCACCCTGGATATACAACCAAAATCGATAAATGAAGTAGGAGTATGAAGAGTAATGACTCAGCTTTGGTGACATCATATTCAACCTCACTTTTCACTGAATTTTTTTTTTCGCGAAATTTTCGCATAGGTCGTCTAGTTAATATGTAAAATCAACAATAGTTATATGTGACAAATGGATGAAACCAGGTATGTAAATACATAAATTATCTTTATAAAATGCCACCAAATCTATTTCGGCTAGCTTGTAAAAATAAACATGAAAACTTTTCCCGTACGATCAGATTGCGGTTGCAGGCCTACAACGTGAATACTACGGTACTCAGATCAAAAATGACCTCAAATCTGGAGAAAACAGTTTACGACAATGAATTCTTACGGTGATGAAAGAACCTCTAAAAATTCATACTGAATCAATCCGCAAAAGTGACTCTTAGAACAGTTAAAAGAGCTACAGAAATATTAAATTTGAGTTTCACTAGAAAATACAAGAAGA